>JAPMLY010000046.1:292500-425585 GCA_026401115.1 Tetraselmis chui | reverse complement strand
ACCACTGGTTCACCCCTCCTCCCTCCCCCCTCGGCCTCAACCCACCTGCATGCTCGATTTTTACCTCACCCTCACACTTTTCCGACCACTCGGCGATACACCTAGTTATTCCTGCCCCCTCCTCTCTAATCGCTCACCCCTTCTCGACCCTCAACCCACCTCACACACACCACACCACCCGCAAACTCACCTTCAAACTCCCACTTCAACCGCACCACATTAAATCATATCAACTTAGCACACCCTCCCTTATCAACCACACGGCTTCCCTCCACGCAGAAATTCTTAATACACCCCCTTCCACGGCCTCTACCGATACCCTCGACACCCTAGCCTCAAAATTTACCGCACTACTCTCCCAGCATATGGACCACGCAGCCACCATCTCGCCCCTCCTACCCCCGAAGAAACCCCGCCCAACTACCTCATCCATTACCCCCATCTGGCTACCTAAAAAAACACGCAACCTCATTCGCATACTTCGCAAATGTGGCGTCAACGGTGGCCCCCTACCCCTCGCCCGAACCCTCCTGCAAACTACCGACTATCTCTCCCCTAGCGACATCCATCAACAATGCCAGGCACGCATACGCCTCCTACTACGAACAACCACCACTAACATCCTGCAAAAGATTAAGTTACGCGCCAATACTGCCTACGACGCCAGTCCAAAATCTTCCCACCGCCGTTTAAAAATTAAAAGTGGCCTCCTCCCCGCGACCACCGCAACACCGACACTCCACCGCATTACCAAACCCGACAAAACCACAGCATCCTCCCCCACAGCCGTCCTAGAAGCGGTCCACTCCCACTTCACCACCGAACTCACACGAGCCACCCCACCCGACCTACCCGTACCCCCCTGGGAACACCATGACAACCCCGACAACTATACCATCCAACCCCGCGGAGACCCCTCCCTCACCCTCGCCGACATGATTACCCGCGATACATTTGATAAAACCCTCAACTCGCTAGGCACAGGCAAAGCCCCCGGCCCCGACGGTATCCCCAACGAAATTCTCAAATTCCTACCCCCGGAGACCCGTTCCGCCCTCTTGTCCCTCCTATCCCTCCTCGCCCACAAATCCTACACACCCCCTGAATGGTGCCACAGCACAACATGCTTGCTACATAAAAAGGTGACCCCACCCTCCTTGACAACTACCGCCCCATCGCCCTCATGAATAACCTTCTTAAGCTATGGACAGCACTAATCAAAGACGCAGGCTCGACATACGCCGAAACCCACGGCATCCTCAGCGACCAACAAGACGGCTTTAGAAAACACCGCAGCATCCACGACGTCCTCTCCTCCATCATCATGGCAATGGAGGACGCGAAACTCCACAATAAAGACATATACGTCATGTACGCGGACTTCAAGGGTGCCTTCAACGCCGCGGACCACCGCATCATGTTCAAACACATGCGACAACTTGGTATGCCCTCCACCTTTGTAGACACATGCGAACACCTATACTGAGTATCATCCACCGACTACATTACCCCATACGGTCCTACCCCCTCCATAGACATAAATCGGGGTACCCTACAGGGCGACACCCTCTCCCCCTTTCTATTCACCCTCTTCCTCGAACCCTTTCTCCGCTGGCTCACTGTGGGCAGCCGGGGCTACCGCCCAGGCCCCCCAGCCACTAACGTCGACCCCACAGAACCCACAGCCACATACCCCGGACACGGATTCGCCGACGACCTCAGCCTCGCCACGGGCTCGACCCCAAACATGGCCATCCAACTCAGGACACTCTCCCTCTTCTGCGCCTACACAGAATATGACCGTAAACATCCGAAAATGCTGCATTACCGGAGCCCTTTGGCGTACAGGCAACGCCCTCTCCCTTGCCAACATCACTCTCCTCACATCCCGACTCCCAATCACAATTCATCACCATCAACTCCTCCCCGGCACCCATCCCCTCCATAGCCCCCTCGGAAACATACCGCGTCCTAGGGGTCGAACTCAACACCTCTCTCACCTTCACCAAACACTGGCACGAACTCAAACGCACTACCACATCCCTCATCAACGCCCTCTCCTCCTCCTTACTAACCCAGTCCCGCAGAATACGCGTCATCCGTGGACTCCTACTCGGAAAACACTTTACCCTCCAACTTGGCCTCTTTAGCGACTCCCAACTGGATACCCTCGAAGGTGAGATATGCCGCGCCCTCCGCTCCGCCGTCTCCTCGGTACGTAACCTCCCCCGCACCGCCCTCCACCGACCCACCTCAGACCTGGGTTACGGCCTCCCCTCCCTCAAAGCCCACGCCGCCCAACTCACTGTATGTCACCTCCACAAAGTCCTGAACTCCCCCGGATATAGGGGCCACATGGCCAGAGCCCACATACACACCATCTCCACCACGTACTCCCACTAGCCCACTGAATCGATAATGTCAGGTAGACTCTCCCCACCCACCCTCAGATGCTTAGTGCGCGCTTATCGCGATGCCGGAACCATGTTTCACAACATCCCCCCCCTCTCCCTCACCAACCCCATTGCCTCCACAATCCGCACCCACTTCACCCGCCAGGACGACGCGCTCCTTGCATCACTCAGAGACAAAGCCACGCACATCACAAACCCTCACACATACAAGCAAGCATACCGCGACTTCTCACCCCGCAAGACACACACCTCCCTCCTCCCCCGTCTTAACCCCCTCTGGCAAAATCACATCACCCACTGGTCACAAGTCCTCCTCCGCGCCACCCCATCCTCCTTCATCCTCAAATCCTGCCAATCCATATCCAAACTCACGGGGTCCAACACCCCACTCTCAGTCCCCATCCGCCTTCTTGCAGCAATCCTTACCGAACCCTCCAACACTATCCACAACCGCCTCCCCACCACCAATCTCTCATCCAAGCAAGCCTCGCCCCCCACCACTATACACCCCTCATGGATCCCCCTCCTTACACCCCACCTTCCCCGACCCCCTTCTAACCTCTCCCCCGACACCCACACCCCCCGCTCCAAATTCTACCCCCCCCCCACCGCACCCACCACACACTTGGAAACAGAATTCCTCACCCCCTCCGACAACCACTTCCCCCCCTGCGACGTTACACGCATCATCTCCAAACACAAAGACACAGAATACGGACAAACACAATACATGGTCGAATGGGCCCCGGAACACCTCACGGAATGGGACATACGACTCCAACTTGACGAAGGCTTCCGCCTCATCTCTTCCACCCCCACATCGGTATGCCTTCCCACCCCCACCCCCGCCGATTGCTCCATATGTCACAACCCCTTGCCCACAGAACCCACCTCCACCTGCTGCACATGCCCGCACTTTGCCATCCATTCCCAATGTCGCCCCGCCCTAGGTCCCGCCACATGGCAATGCGATTGGTGCGCTCGAGGCCAACAACACGACCTCACCCGCCTCCACGAAGTCCAGTGGGCCCCATGCCTACAACTACACGACACCATCAGTGAGACCCCCTCCGGCCCCACAGCCCTCACAGCATTTAACTCCGGCTTTGTCCCCTCCACCACACCTATTCTGCCAGAACCCGGTCCCCTCCCTGGACACACCCCCTTATCACAATAAAACATAACCCCATCAATCCCGACCTCGACATGCTCCCTACCGGTACCTTCGCCATCCACGCACACCCAACACTCCTCGACACCACCGTACTCTGCACTCCCGACGGCCGCGCGGTCACCACCCTTAACGGCCCCCGCGTACGCCACCTCTACCAACTCTTCCGCCCCGACCTCTCGCAAAACTCGTTCGAAGAGGAGGTCTACCACCTCCTCACTCGCCTAGGCTCCCGCTCGGAAATTCACTCCCCCACACCCGTCACCACCACCCGTAATAGATGGGCCACTAGAGAAGACCTACTCGCAGCTTTCCGACACACATTCCACATACAGACAGAACTCTACTCCGACCCCCTCAATAAATCCCTCCACTCTAACACATACCACTCCCTCTACCCCGAAGACATAGTCTTCTCTTCTAGTGGCAGTAACGCCCCACACACATGGCAAGGCACCAACATCGCCAACCCGAATACGACCACGAGTGCATGCGCCGCGCCATGGAACACGCAATCACTAGTGCCCACCTCACAGCCCCTCACACACCCAGCGCAACCAATCTCATCCTTCCCCGATGGGAACACACACCCTACCGCCACTCCAAATACATCAACTCCCCATTCACCCACCATCTTTACACCCTCCCCAACGACGCAAACACCTTCCTTCCCCCTGACCAACACACAGGCACTCCCACCCCTACCCCATTCGGCACACGCTGGATGGTCGACATCTACCTCGTCGCCAACCCCCTCGCACTCTCCTCCCTACCGTCACCCACAGCCATGACCGCACTCCATAACACTCTCGAATACATCTACGACACTCACCTTCCCAACCCCGTCATCACCACCCCTCCTCACCTCCTCGACACCTACTCCCCCCACTCAGCATGCATATACCACCTCCCCCCAAACCCAACTCACCCCATCACCTACCCCCTCCCGGAATGCATACATCTAACATACCCCCCCACCAGGGGCACTCTTGCTTGGAACTGGCAGGACTTCGATTACACAGACGGCTCCAAGAAAGGCGGCAGCTCTCCCCTCGGAGCAGCCGCCACCCACCTCGCCTCGGATACCCGCGTCAAAATCCTGGTGACCTCTACCCCTCCCTCCCACACTATCAACCGCGCCGAATTAGCCGGCATTGACATTGGCCTCCAGCTCGGTCATTCCCACCTCCTTACAGACAGTGCATGTTCCCTCCGTCTCATACAAGACTACCTAAACTGCCCTTCCGCTTACAGACACAACATTCACCGCGACACCCTCCTATCCATCACACACACCCTCCAAACCCGCTGCAACACAGGCATACGTACACACCTCGGCAAAATCAAAGCACACAACCACTCTCTAGGTAACGACCTCGCAGACACCCTCGCCAACCAAGTAGCGGATGGCCACCCACCCGACACTACATACACCACAGGTTCAGAGGTCTCGATAGGCCACTGGACCTGGCCATACACCCTCATTCCACAAACCCTAGGGGAACCCATTACCCTACAGATACACCAACCTCAAAGCCGACGCACACACCTACATCACCAAACACACCCACACACCCCTCTCGCAAACCACCAAACACGGTGCCCTCCTCGCCCGCGCTGCAGAGGACGGCGCCGACTTCTCTTTCCACAAAAAACACTCAACCCTCACAAATATCCAGTTCACCCACAAGCAATAATTCATGTGGGGAGTCCACAACACCCGCCTACTTACTCATAACCCCACCCTGCGCTGCTCCCTATGTGGCCATTTCACTAGCAACGGCCAGATGGCCGGTAAGTGCCCCACCATGTCTGGCCTAAGACAGGACCGACACAACGGCGCGCTACAACTACTACTCTCCCTACTGGAACGCCACAACGGAGGCCGCTGGGAAACCATCACTGCAGACTTCGGTAACAAACCCATCAAAACTTTTGCCTCCCCTACTCCTGCCCACACCCCACTCGACTTTCACCCACCTCACCCCACCCACATGCCCACCCGCCTTGTTGCTGCTGACGAAGGTCTCTCGCCCGACTCCCTGACCTCGTGCCCCGCCGTCCTCCCACCTGAGGTTCTCCCCCCCCGCGCTACGACCCCCCGCACACAAACCCGACTTCATCCGCATCCTCGAACCTCGATTCGTAGGACACTCAAACGGTCGCCGACGTTACGCATCCATAAAAAATATTCAGTTAGGGGAATGGAAGTACTGCACGGACAACAACCTCTCACACACAGCCCACTTGATTAGGGACAAATACACACCCCTCGCAAATGCCATCCGCAACCATTGGCCAGGTACCGAAGTCGACATCCTCCCCATTGTCATGAGCCGCACGGGCACACCGCACTCATCCACCATCGCAAGCCTCACCTCTCTCCTCACCCTCCGCACCGACGCTCCGGACAAACTCATCTCCAAAGCACGACTCGACACATCTCGCATCCTTTCCTCACTCCACGAACACACTGTCCAATGGCTGCATTATCTCCTCCTTGTCTACCGCATCAAATCACGCAATACCTCTCGCCGAACCTCCACATAATGCACCTCCTCAAGCCCCTCCTTGCACACCACCTTCACCCCGCATCAGACCCTCCCCGGGGAGGAGTAAAACCCCGCACACTTGGAGAGGTTGGACATAGGAGGTTCACGGTCTAGCCCTGACTTGTAAGTTCCCTGTATGGCATAGTTGGGAAGGCCCAGAGACATCAGCCGAAGCATCCGGCTTTTTGGTAAAAACCGGCGCATACGGTACATGTTGTAAACAATTTCAATTTCAATTTCCGACCCCATCACAATTAAGCACGGACTGCGGCAAGGGTGTCCAGCATCCCCAATCCTCTTTAACATGCTTATTAGTGATGTATTTGAGGGTATAGAAGGATTGGGGTGCGAGGTGCCGGGCTGCGTTGACATGCTTGACTCTAGGCAACCGTTAAGGGTGCCGGGCCAATTATTCGCCGACGACACCGTGGGCCTTGCGCCATCGCTCGACAACTTGTATGCCATGTTCGCCCACTTTTCCCAATGGGCATAAGACCATTGTATGGGATTCGGAGTGAAAAAATGCTGGGTAATGGCGCTAGACCGCCACTCCGATGTAGTCGCACTACGCGAACAAGCCGATCTCTGGCAACTCGGGGGGGGGGGGGGGGGGGGGGGGGCGCGTACCGATTGTATCTGAGTATAGGTATTTAGGCGCGTTGATAAATTCGGATTTAGTTATGCAAAATATCGTGGGCGATAGGGTTAAAAAAGTAGGCGCACCGTTGAAGCGCTCGACTCGGTGTTAGGAGGACATGATATCCCCGTTAATATGTACGCACAAAGGTCATTAAGACATGCACTCGTGCATATTGCCGGTTCTTACTTACGAGTGTGAAGTATGGGGGATGGATTCGACTAGCGGCGACAGTAGACTACAAACACTATTAAATCAATGGTTGAGGCGCCTAGTTGGGGTGGGTGCAAAGGCCCATGGGGTGGCCACAACGCCGCTACTACGGGAGCTAGGAATCTCGCCCGTAGAAGCAATGGCAGCAACGGCTATAACTAGGGCGTTCCTTAAAGCGCCCACCCTAAATCCCTGCATCAGCGATCCGGTGCGCCAACCTAGTCGTATGCGCCCAAATACTTGAACGTTTGGGACCGTGCGGTGGCTGGATCGTTTTGCTAGGGCAAGCGCGGAATTAGCCCAAAACGTACGCGCCCCACCCGCATGGAGGTCTTTGCAACCTCGCGTTGCCTCTAAACTAGTTGAAGCAACGGTATGGGGTCGATTCGAGACATTATCGTCCGCATGTACTAATACGCGGAGTATTTATTCCTAGGCTTCATATGTTGGGAACCCATTGCCACAATACGGCACGGGCATTCCCGCGGGGGCCGTTTCATGGTTATACATTATGATTCAATTTCGTACGCGTGTATTTCCCACAACCCGTCGTCTAGCCCGAATTCATGCCATGCGTGAACGTTTTCTCCATCATTGTCTTGCATGCGGTAGGGATGTGCCTAAATCTATAGAACATATTTTGCTTGAATGCCCACCTTGGTAGTGCCACCGTCGTAATTTTGGGACGCTAGCCCCATAGTTCAATGGTTTTGTACGTCAGTTCGCTACCTCCCCCGAAAATATAAATGCATTACTTATAGGCGGTGTCCCCCCTTCCCTTCATGGCGCCATTCATTTCACAGAAAATGGGAGGTTTTTCCAGCTATAGCGCCAAGCCCTCCCTCATATTGCTTTCGTTGTTGTTCATGTATCGCACTCCCGAAATGTTTCACTCCGTGAGATGGGCCTTGCTCCTTCTTGTATTACTCAAATGGGCCGACGCCCGGACGGGTAGGGCAGACCTTTTTTTGGTCAATTCCGGGAATGCATAATTGTTTATTTGCATGTCATTGGAAGGTTTAGTTGGTGAAACTCCAACACCGACCTCGTGTGGGTTAGCGCAATACGGTACGGTTCTCGTATAATGGTACGTAATGCACTCACACTAGCGTCGCCTACCCGGGGGCATGATCGATGCTGAGTTTGAGGTTTGTTTTGAAATTTTGCTCTCAGTCATGCTTGCAAAATGCCGCTTGTAGAGCGTGCCGGTGCGGGCTGACCTGCCAGTCCCATATCCCGGGGGCGCAAAAAATAAAACGGTCATACGGATTTATCACGATAGTATTGGAGCCGTGTACTCGCAGGCACGAAATTGAAATTGTTTACAACAGTACCGGGGGAAACCGGATGTTGTCTATGAGCCCTTTCTGCTTTGCGATGCTATGCCTTATTTAGCATGGGCTAGACCGTGAACCACTAACTCTGACCTCTCCAATGGTAGTAGGGATACCGCGCGTCTAAAATATAGACGCAAACCATTTTTTCCCTTATTCTATATATATAATTTGTTTTTTGCATACGCCATGAAATACAAAATGCTGCTATTCTCAACGATACGCGGCCTGCACTAGCCGCGGCGGGGCCGCTCATGAGCTAGGTTGGTAGTCATCTTGCGCTCGTCGCAACGGGCCTATGTGGCCTTTGCTGTTGTGCGATTCCGGTCGTGCCTAAGCTAGGGGGAAAGCAGGCGAGAGACCCCCTCGCACATGTCGTCGATGGTCGAGTTGAAATTGAATTACAACAATACATATTGAAAATGAAAATGAAATTGCTTACGACAGAACCGAGTCAACAGTTGCTGTCTCTAGGCGGTCCCTTAATCTACCAACTAGGGCATTAGATTATAGCTAACGCCGTGAACCACCTCTTCAAACCTCTCCTTACGTACATGGTCATGTCTAGAAGTACAACACCGTCAAATTCATACACGTTTTGTATTTTCTCGTGTTTTTATCAGCGTACTAGTATGAAAAAATATGTGTCGTCAGTCTCCACGGTGCGTGGGCTGCTCAAACCGCTGCGAGAGCGCTTATCACCCAAGCTGGTCAGCCGGCGTTCGTCGGGACGGGTCTACCTTGCCTGTGCTCATGTCCCACTCCGATCGTGCCGCCATAGCTTAGTTGGGAGGAAGGCATGCAAATAACCCCCTCGATAAAGTCTTCAACAGTCCCGTCTCGGTCCACGGACACCTCCGTCCGAGATAGGAGCCCCGTCGGCAAGCACCCCCACCCCCTCGTGGTGGGCGCTTTTAATTCCATAGCCGTACCATACATGGCATGGGTTGGGTCGCTAGGCGGGTGAGTCGGTAGCTATGAACCGCGCGATCCATTGCTACCGGGACGCGTTACTACGGATGGATTTTAGAAATATTGTATGCATTCAAGCGCTATGATCTCCCGCTCTGCTAGTCCAATGCTTATCTTCATCGCCACATTCTCGTAGCATATTCTCCCGTTCGTCGACGGGACATGTATCTCATGAGCTATTGGAGGCGAAGTATGTCCGGGGTAATCTAAGTTGGCGGCGGACAGACGGGAAGCAACACTAGGGCATGGCACGCGTTAGGTTTCGACCAACTATGTGGATGTCGAGCCTCCCTAGGGGCGAGGCGAGGCGCTTCGAAAAACAGAAGAGGATCGTAGCCGGAGGAGCGACACGGCATGGCGGCGGAGGTCATCATGATCGACTGCCGCCGGGAAAACCCGGTACGGAAGGTTTCGAATAAATGTTTCCGCACCCTACATATCTTGAGGAGCGGCGACTCGATCCGCGTGTTCGATGAACCCTCCCTTGTTGGTAAATAGATTGACAAGTTGTCTAAGGTAGTGTGCTCGGGGTTATCGCAATGGCGCAATACTAAAAAAGGCGGCCCCCTACCATCGTGAATCACCGAGGGGTGGTACGGGCGGTCTCATCACGATCAAACAAGTGTTGGAAAACAGTCAGAGGCGGACTTGGGAGAGCGCAAAATCTTATGCGGGGGGCGGGAGCGCCATCCGGACGCCGTCTAAGGCTACGGAATTCTTTTCCTTCCTAGTCCCAAGAGAAGAAGGGCAGTCTACCCTAAGAGGCGAGCTGCGACGGGAGGAGGATGAGTGTATTAACTTGAATACCACACAAAACTATATCTCTCAACACTCTGCCTTGCTACGCAGGTAATACCATGATGGCATTGCACAACTTGATGTGCCTTGCACTCACTAATGGCTTGCTTAGCACATTATCAAGCATGTTCTCCGTCGCACAGTATTACACCTCGAAGTCTCCGCTCTCCACCTTCTCCCGACAGAAGTGGTACCTCACTTTCATATGATTGTTGCGTCCGGTCGTCATGCTATTCTTGCCGAGTGCGATACAACTTTGACTGTCCTCATGAATGGTGGTGGCAGACTCGGAGTCTTGGTGATACTCATGGAGCATTTGCTTCAAAAACATCGCCTCTTGAGTTGATGCAGTCAGCGTCATGTATTCTGCCTCCGTTGTCGACAACGCCACAGTTTGTTGCCGCTGACTCTTTCAGCTCACCGACGCACCGTTGAGCATGAACACATACCCCATGAGAGAGCGCCGCTCGCCAATATCACTCGCGTAGTCAGAATTTGACCATCCTACCAGTTTTAATGAAGGTGCGCCTCCATTTATCAACACCGAATGCGCGGTTCCCTTGACTGAGGTAGCGGAGCACAATCTGGGCTTGCTCTCAATTTGACTATTGAGAGGGGTCGGACATGTACCTACTAAGGTGGCTAACAACCATGGTGATGTCGGGCCGTGTGCTTACGGAGGCGTAGAGCAAGTGTGAGGTGCTACTTTGGTTAGGCTAAGTTGGCAACCTTAGACTGATAGTAGAACCTAATCTCTGAATATAATTACACATCGTAGAGAGAATTAATAAGATTGTCTTAGGAACAGTTTTTCTTACAATCCGAGTGTGGCGTAAACCTTGTCCGTACCGGTCTGGGTCTCTCCCCATGGCCAGTAAGTCCCCATCTTAAATATCCACGCCTCATGTTTTCTAGAAATAGCCTTTGAACCTGTAGCTTGTGCTCCCAATTAACCAAGCCAAACTATTACGAGCGATACATATCATTACGGTCTTATCCAGCCTTATCGCACAAGTTCTTTGAACTATCTAGAAAGAAACTACCAAGAAAAGAACTATCTAGAAAAGATAATGCTAGTAACTCTATACTATCCAGGAAAAATGCGGAGATACATTGGTACTGCCGTGATGACAATAAAAGAGTCACTGAATATCGCCAAGATACATGTACTATTTCGAGGAAGTAAATAATGTCTGATGCTAACACTTAAATAATTGGGCTAGGATATGACAGCAAGCTACCGGTCAAGCTTTGGAACGGCATTGAACCGGGAGGCAACTTTGATGTTAACATCTCCACACAATTGCTCAAAGCATCGACCGCCATAGGTGATCCCGTTGGCTTGCAATCCACCATGTTGAAGCGCTCCAGAATAATTATCTAAGACGTATTGATGCTGTCCAATCCTGATGATGCGGTTGCCATGATCACGCTCAAGTGTCACGCCAAGCAACCAAGACAATGGACCGAGGTCTTGCACGTTGAGCCTCACGCCGAAAGCCGACTTGAACTCAACGATGAAGCTGCCCGATGGTCCGACGATGAGGTTGTCGTCCACGTACAACGCCAACACATAAAGCTCACCCTCCTTGACGAAGATATAAATGACGGGATCCACCTTGGATTGGCTGAAGCCATACTCCTCTAGCCATGTTGTGATTGTCTTATTCCAGTTTTTAGGAGCTTGCTTGAGGCCATACAATGATTTCTTCAACAAGCACACTTGCTCCTCTCCATTGATGTCGGTGTGACGGAATCCTTCGTCCGGCTGCCTCACGTAGATTTCCTCCTCGATATCGGCCTCCAAGAATGCCATCACCACATAAATAAAGTTACTCCACCTCCCAATCATTTTAAGCAGCAAGCGCGAGCAACGTCCGAATAGAAATCACCCTTACTGTGGGAGCGAAGGTCTCGTGGTAGTACACACTTTTCTCCTGAGTAAACCCGCGAGCCACGTGTCTTGCTTTGTACCTTGACATCCGCCCATTGGCATCGCGCTTCAGTTTGATCACCCACTTGCAATCCACGAGCTTGCGACCGGCAGGACAAGGGACCAATGTCCAGGACAAGGGACTAATGTCAAGGTTTTCCGAGATGCAAGTGAGTCGTACTCGCTCTTGATAGGTGCCTCCTACTCCCCCGATTGGGGACTCCTCAACGCTTGCTTGTATGACACAGGTTGTTGAACAGTCGGGCTTTTGGTTGGCTTAATAGCTGCCGTACTTCCCGCAGTCCATCCATCTCCATGCGCTCTCGTTGAACGGAGATTATACCTTGGACTGGGTACGCATTACTCTGGTTAGACAGTGGATCGAATATTATACCTTGGACGCGGAGTCTCCCCCGAATGTATGTCCCGTTCATCTTCAATCGATCCGGAATGTTGCAGCGACTCCCGTAGCGGTGACTCTGTTAATCCATGTACACACGGAATGGCATGAAGGGGGTTAGAACCGCCGCTTCCCGGAACGGAGGTGTACGCCTTATCCAAGTACCGCCAAAAGTCGGTACCCGATAGGAACATATTGTGTATATGAACCCATCGCATCGCATCGCGACTGAGCGGCGAACACCTATAGCGAACACCTATAGGTGGAGGGCCAAGACTCCCCCGGAGTCTAGCGTACACATGTGTCCATTAGAAGTCCTACGGAGGGATATGTAAACACTCCCCCTTAATGGACAAACTCCGGCCGGTGCCCTAGTAAACCCCACGTAAACGCGGAGGGCCCATAACCTGTTAATCCATGTACACACGGAATGGCATGAAGGGGGTTAGAACCGCCGCTTCCCGGAACGGAGGTGTACGCCTTATCCAAGTACCGCCAAAAGTCGGTACCCGATAGGAACATATTGTGTATATGAACCCATCGCATCGCATCGCGACTGAGCGGCGAACACCTATAGCGAACACCTATAGGTGGAGGGCCAAGACTCCCCCGGAGTGTAGCGTACACATGTGTCCATTAGAAGTCCTACGGAGGGATATGTAAACAGACTCCCCCGAAGGTGTATCCGGTTCTTCGCTACACATGGTGCGCGGGATGTTGTCCTCTTCATCATCATTGCGTTGCTCCGTATTGCTCATATGCCCCCATGGAGAGGATAGCAGCCTCGTCGAACACCACGTTACGGCTGCTCACCACCCGACGAGTAACCGTATTGTACACCAACTACGCCGGTGACTCGGAAGTGTAGCCCACAAAGACACCCTTCCACGCGCGATCGTCAACTTTGCGGCGTCGAGACTTCTCAACGTGGACATAGGCCGGACAACCGAAGACCCGCATGGAGCTCAAATCAGCTCGTCCACCGGTCGCCAAGGTGAACGGTACACCGCCGGCTCCTGCACTGTGCGTACGATTGCGGACATGTACCGCAGCGGCCATCGCTAGAGCCCAATACGAATCATTGACTGCTTGCCGAATCATTGATTGCGCCATCGGAACCAATGTCCCGCACTGCCGCTCAATATGGCCATGTCGCCAATGCGCGTAAGGGGCAGTGATCTCCCTATATAAGAGTAGATAGTATAGGGAGATGTGCTTTCTCCTCCGGCGCCGCCGCCGCTGCGCCGCCGGCGGGCGCCACCACAATACATACTAATCTGCCATTGTCTTAGGGTCCCCTTGACTCAGGTGCATGGTAGTTGTTGAGTACATATAGCTCGATCGGTAGTCTCCCTATTCTGTAATATGCTCCATAATTCGCCAATACAAAGCACTGCAAAAGCATGACAAGTATCGACAAGGAAACAACGACGATGATACTATTGTGAAAAACAGCTGGGCATATCTACCGCGTAGTAATCCACTTCTTTATAGCGCAAATTCATTCTATATATCGCTAGTCCAAACAACTCCCAGCATGTTGATCACCGCAAATGGCCTAACTTACATACCTATGTCGGCCAGCGTTCGAGGTGTGAGGCAGGCAAGCCTAACATAGCTCCTACGTGACTCCGGTCTTGCCGGAGGATAAAAGGGTAAAGCCCGACACAAAACGCCTTCAACAAGTAACCGACGGTTCCGCCGCAACGCCGTTTCCATGCTCAGGTCCGTGGCGCTCGGCCGCTCGTGGCGATCCACCGGGCGTAGATAAGTCCGTCTCTCTTCACCTCATGGACATGTGGGGGGACCGGCGATTATATACATTGATAAGTAGGCGGCTGGCGCTCTTGCCTTCGCGCTAGCTTACCTTTTCCCCATCTTCCGCTCCATGGGCTTTGATGTCTCTTTCCATCACCCTCATAGACCAAGCGTATGTGGGTAATGGCTATGGACATTGTTTCAAAAACCCAATGTACATGGCCTTTTGGCGACGGCAGATCATGAGGTTCTCTGCCACTAGACCATACCGCTCTTCCTCCCGCGGCCGTTCTTTGGTGTTATTGGGGTCGCGCTCCACCCCCATGGGTCGGCTCGACTTCAACACCGATGTCGACGTCTAGCGAACGCCCCGTCCCGCCGCTACTTCCCATTCCTTGCTGACGCCCCCTCCCGCCCCCTCCCGCCGCCGATCCGCCCGCACCCTTCTCGCCCCCAAAAATCTACAAATATTGCTCTCGCCTCCTAATCGAGAGAGGATTTGAGGGTATCTGATCGCGAAAAACATATTGGACGGCCCGAGCGGGAGATCTTAACATTGGTGGTTCGCACATCATTGTTTCAAAGGCCCTCCGTACAAGGCTTTGCCAACACTCGATGATCACGCGGATCGCAGCTTTCAGGTCACCCCGCCTAGCCCCCTAACGTGCCATGCACGGCACAACTTCGGGGATACCATCGCCCACCACGAGGAGGTTATGGTGAGTGCCGACGAGCATGCGAGCTCAACCCCCTTAGGGGCTTCTGCCGCTGCGCCGCCGGCGGGCGTCGTCAATTTGCAATATATGTGCGTCGTTAAATGCTTGTTTGGAGAAGTACGAACACGCTCTCCGTCTCTCGTTAATTGCAGACCTTGCTTACCGACAGCGCGCTATTTGAGCCCCAAAACACATACATAAGCAAATGAGTTAATGACATATCCCTCGTGGAATTGCATCAAGATAAACTCAGATATGACCGCCATCATCGTGTTGCAACTCATGGAGCATCTCCAAGCGACAATGTTTTCTTACCGCTCAATGATTACATCCCGCGGCGCCCGCCGGCCACGGCGTTCCCAAAGTACCGATTTGGCTATTATCTAACGGTACCCGATACCGGCCCGGGAAATCATACCGACATCACCATGGGCTGTGGATAGCGCACACACCCCCATGCGAAGTGGCACACAAAAACCCCGTGGACGGTAGTTATCCCACTGCTGCCTCCGAAGACTGTGATACGCGGTCATCCCAAGCCCCCCATTCGCGCTGACACATATGTGATGCGTGGGCGCGCGCAGATGATGATAGCGACACCGCGTGTACGCATGTAGTCACATCCCGCCACCACCGGGAAGTATGGGCATTCTTCAAGCCTCAGTAACCCTATGTTCGAGTAAAAAGGAAGAACTTAGGGCTCATCTGAGTCTGTTTTCGAGTTTTCCTGGATCAGCCCTCAGGTGAGCAGTCAGGGCGAGGGCGGCCGCGATGCCTGCCATATGAAGCATTGTACGCAGCACATTGCTCAATTAAGTAACTGTCATCGCCGTGTGTTGCTAAGAGGAGTTACGCGAACACATCGCAAATACGAGGAAGCGACCCGCCATGCGCATCACATGCATGCCGTGCGAGAGTCTCTGCGCTCTCGGCGTAGTATTGTAGTTGGCGGACGGGTACATGCCAGCGGCGGCGAGAGGGGTGGCGGACGGTGGCTCGATGAGAAAATTCGGTTGTACCGGAGGCAAGGGCTGACAAACGACAGCTGCACGCTATATCACCCCCACCGCAACACGGCACTAGACATTGGTCATTTCGATCGATAGGATGTCGAACACGATACTGATTACTACGCATTGTAGAAAGTTCGAGTGCCATAGCAATATTGGTAAGGCAGAATGGCGGTCTCGGAGAGTCGGAGACATAGGCGGGAGCATTGCAACACCAAATTCAGCCGCGCGATATGAGGTAGCTCTGTGCTGGAAGCCATCATAGCGCATATGCGGAGAGTAGCCATATAACATAGAAATAGTAGCATTGTTACCATTTAAGATGCGGGTGTGCAAACATTCTAGCATTGATTTTAAGTTTTGGGGAACAGCGCCTTGCATGTAGCATTATGTTGTCGGTTGGTCTGCTGTCACATGGGTGTTACTTAACGTCTTTGCAGTGGCGGTAGATAGCAAGGTGGTGCGCCTACATCAAAGCACTGAATTTAAGCTGACTTATCACAATACAGTAGAGGTGTATTGATGCAAGAGGTGTGCGTGTGTGTGTGTGTGTGTGTGTGTGTGTGTGTGTGTGTGTGTGTGTGTGTGTGTGTGTGTGTGTGCGTGTGTGTTTGCTGTGTGTGTGTGTGTGTGTGTGTGTGTGTTTGCTGTGTGTGTGTGTGTGTGTGTGTGTGTGTGTGTGTGTGTGTGTGTGTGTGTTTGCTGTGTGTGTGTGTGTGTGTGTGTGTGTGTGTGTGTGTGAATGTGTGTGTTTGTTTGTGTGTGTGTGTGTGTGCGTGCCTCTGTGTGTGTGTGTGTGTGTGTGTGTGTGCGCCTGTGTATGTGTGTGCCTGTCTATGTGTGCCTGTGTATGTGTATGTGTGTATGTATGTGGGTGAGTGCGCGCGCACGTGCGTGTTTGTGATGGTGTTGTTGACATAAGCATAATGTGCATTGCGTCATTGTTGAGGAGTATGATACGCCCAACGGCGTCGATGGTTGATGATGCGATTAAACAGCGTGACGAACAACAATTGGAGCAGCAACAACATAGCTAGCGCAAACCAAAGCAGAAAGCGAATATCAGTAGCAGCAGCAATGATCTTAATAGCCGCAATGGCAGCAGCAACGCAACACCGTCACCTAAATTTACATCATCATCAACACACAAAAACTGCATCGCAAACAACAGTATGAGCAACACTTGCACGACCAGAAACACAAAGTGCTTTGTAGCATGCCAAGTCATAGAGAGAGTGAAGACGCTTGTTGCTATCACCCATTGCTCATGCATGGGACGTGGCAATGTGCTGCTATAACCGGCTGCAATAATGCAAAGTTACTGCAGCTACCCCCCCCCCCCCCCCCCCCCCCCCCCCCTCATGTCATGGATGAAACCCACATACACACTTGCATGACCGCCCAAGCCGCGATCCACGCAAAGCACCCAATGGCAGTCCTCCGTAAGTAACAGCATGCAGGATGCATACCCGCCAACAAACTATCGCCCCTTCGTATACAATATGAAGCAATAAAAGCTTCAACTTTTTTTACAGATTTGTCGCTTGCACCCGAGAACTATACTACGACCCATTTTAATGCCTTTTAGCTCCGGTTGTGTCTGTTAAACTTCAACTTACCACCCCTCATGGTAAGTTGTCGATGCCTGTCACATAGTTTACTTCGTCGACGTGCGTGTTGGTGTATCATTTTTGTTTTTGTTTTTGGGGGGGGGGGGGGGGGGGGGTGGAAGCGCCATGGCTGCGGAGTGATAAAGTACTCCGCGGTTTCTTCCCTAGCGTAATTAACCACTTGACCCTTTCGTCCTCGGCCGCGTTCGTGTCCACACCGTCTAAACCAACCACTGCGGTTGGTCGCCGCCTCTATCCTACACTCCTCCACAAAAGTCCGGACATGCATTATGTTAAGCATAAGCTAGTCAAGAACACGCTCCCGTCTCACCACGTCAAGCACGATGATACCCGAGTACCACCCAATTGTAGGAGAGCCGAGAAGCAAGCAGTAAGCCGCCATCCGGGGTGGTTAGACCTCAGCTTAAAGCGGGTGTGGTCGGCGGAGTCTGTCGAATTAAGCCCATAAACTCCCGAGAAATTGTCTGAACTACACACGTCATTCTGAGCGCCACGCTTGGGCATTGCTCAAGCGCTCATACCAAGCTGCATACTTCTCTGTGTTCCACATAACCGTATTTTTGGGGGGTTTTTGGAGGGGGTTTGGAGGCGTGGGTGCCGTGTTCAATGCGCGAGGTTTGGTTTGCGGGTGTGTGAATAGAGCACGGAAGTTCACGCCGCTGGCACGGATGATGTTTTGGAAAGCTGGCGAGCAAAAACGCACATGACGCAGGTTTGGATAAACACTGCACGCTGTAAACATGCGAGGGCGATTGGCTTAGGGGAGGGGCGAGGTCCAACTTGGCCGTTAGGGACGCACCACGTTGACGGTGGTGTTTGGAATGCTTGGGTATGTGCTTGTGCCAACCACACCCGCCCCACGCGTGGCACGCGTCGGGAATTGGGGTCGGAGGTCAATAGGAATGAAGAATTGGTAGACATATATCGACAAACCCCGCACAAATCGTCTCAGGAGGTGAGCCGACTTCGATGGGTGTTGCTTGGCACTGCGGCTCAGCGGTGCCGGAATAGTTTGTACATTAAAATAATTCATAACAAATCGATTTGTGGGAGTTTGAACTCCGGCATAGGTGAGTTCGACGCGCATTGAAACGACGCGTCCAACGGTACATTTAATATAAAGTTTTGACCATATATCAGGAAGTTATGGTCGCATGAACATTGTTGCCGAAAGCGGCTTGCCCTTGGGTTGTGCGCATATCGGTGGTAAGTCTACATACGCGATTTCGTGCGTTTCCCCCACAGCGGCCTGCCCAACACCTCCTCCCTCCGTCGCCTATGCATAATATTTGCGCGACCGTCGCATTAGCGTTCATATTGCGGCGTTGTGCGCCCGTTACTCTTTTCGTCTACCAAGCACGGCGACTGTTTGAAAGAGCGTGCCGCACGGGTGCGGGCGCGATAACCCCAAGTACACATGCCCGGCAGTGTTCGAACTCGCCCCTCGCAGTTGTCGGTGCATTCCATTTTGCGCGCAAAAGCATTGCCTGGGATTTCAGGATATTTGTCAATAAAATCGACGCATGATTGCATTTTCTACTTGCGCAGGTGCGAAATCTTGTCCGGACTTTTGTGGAGGAGTGTATATGCATTTTTATTCGCCCCACCGAGATTACGACAGCTTAGCCAAGACCCCCACGGAGAAGCTTACATCCAGGTAGGGGCCGACAGTCGTAGAAACCGCCGAGGGCGCGGTCACCCCCTTCTCTACATCCGGCCCAAAAGCAACGCCTATGCTCGCACCTTTGTAATCTAAACCAGCCACGACTTCCACACTGCTGCTCATAATGACTACGCGCCGTGCTCGCTCCTCAGTTTGGACTTTCGTGTTGGGGGACGGTCACGAGCTGCCATGTGCTAGTCGCGTGCATGCCTAGCCGTAGCGAATTTGCGGCGGCCCCTGCACACAATGCACAAAATTCCGAGTTGAGGTACCGTACAAACACACCACCGTCTGAGCTCGATACAACACCACACTTCATAAAAAACAAATCGGCACCTTGCCTATGTCAACAGCTTTAACATGTGCTACGAGTACACACGTTTAACGCCGCGGCTACATAATGGTATCTTGCCGCCCATGTGCCACCGGTTATTGTGGCACCCGATTTCGCACCACCTTGTGATGAGTACAGTCCTGCAAAAATACATTGCATGACATTGCACATGTACTCGTTACTAAGGGTTGTTTCAATTCTTGCTTTTTCATCGGATGGACGTACAACGTGGGTACGTCGCTACTGCAATATTCACAAGGGTTTTGATGCATACTGTACGACCAATACCTCCTTATACGTACAAATACGTACATTTAATCTAACTAGCCAAATGACACGCCTAAGCGAGTTCTCCAAAGCAGAATAGGCCGCGTCGTGATTCTCCATGCTAGTCGAGCCGCGTCTCTAGACAGTTGACGACGGTTGGAAAGCCCTAACGCCTGACACGTACATGAGATAAGCAGGCGTTAGCTATCTCGGCAAAAACCCATTTAAGCCCAGCGCAGTAGAAGGAGGAGACAAAACCACTTAACAATTCCTTTGTTCACTTACAACATATGCTTCTTAAGTACAAGCAGTGAAACATCTTCTCATCATCTCCCATTTGCATTGACTCTAACATCAAGCAACATTAGAACTGATTTGTGCTAGCGTTTAGCTTCAGAAGGCTAACCGCCCCTCTGCTTTCGGAGCTCTCTGGTCGCCACGACCTCAAACGCTACGTGCAAGCTAGGAGGGCTCTTACCAGCTATTCTCATGCCTATTCGCCGGCAGCTCGCGCGAATAGGTCAATTGTGGTCTAAGGATTAGTGTTGTGCCGTCAGTTTGGTAAACTATGTTGATGCCGGGGACATTGGCGCGCTGTTGTTGGTGTGGTATGAGTTACATGTAGGTGTGACTCAGCATACAAAAAAAGTGCGAAAAATACAAGTCTATCGCGCAATCGCGCGATATTAAAAAGTAGCCAAATTTATGTACTGTGTACGCCGTGGCGGCGGAGTGTCTCCGGCCCCGGAGAGGGTTGCGCTCGCAAGCCCGTCGGCACCTCCCTCCACCTTCACGCGATGGGCGCTGGTAACCATTTAGCCGTGCCAAGCATGGCAAGGTAGGGGGCTAAACGAGGTACCGGAGCATGCGATCCGCGTTATCATTAGCTCTCGGGAAGCCATGTACGGAGGGTTTTGGAAAATCACAATATCCGTGCTCAAGCATTAAGATCTCTCGCTCGGCCCGATAGATATGCTTTTTCGCTACTGAATATTTCTCAAGTACCGTTCTATTTGGGGGGATGGGGCATGCATATGTGAAATATTTTTTCGCGAGGAGGGTATGGACGGATCAGCGGCGGGTTGAGGGTGTTGGAGGTGGCGGCGGACAGCCGGGAGGCAGCGCTAGGGAAGGGCTCTCGCTAAACGTCGACCGGCATGTTGAAGTCGAGCTGACTCAAGGGGGGCACACAACACCGGAAGCTAGGAGGCCTGTCTCGGCGGGAGGAGCGGCGAGGTCTAGCGGCGGGATTATCCACATAAACTGCCGCCGGAAAACTTTGTGCGGAGAGTTTGAATATGTTCCGCAACTCCGCGGCCTTTTTGGATGCGGCAATGGTTACCATGCCCTACCCCACCGCTACCCACCGCTATCGATAGGCATACCTAGTATTAGAGAGTGCGAGTCCGGGTCAACGCGGAGACCGGAACTGGAAGCAAGGGTACTCGACGGACGCGCGGATCGGTGGGTGGAGGGTACGGCCGCTGGCTGATTTTCCATACATGTATACGGGTACCAAATAGAAGAAAAATCCGGGGAAATGGCCGGGAAAATGTTTCAGTATAAGAGCGGCGGCATGAGCGCTAGCTTTTTATGTGTGGAAGTCTCGCCACCCCCACTTGCCGTCGAAGTGACGGGGGACCTCGACTAGGAGGAAAGTCGCGACGGGAGGAGCGGCTACGACCTTGGGGCGGGGCTTACGTGATGCGACGGCGGGATCGACGAGTGACCACGTGAAAAGGCTTTATTCGCTAGCATGTCCCCTCCTTTTCCGGCAAAACCGAAGCATCTACTCCGGAGTTTAAAAACCCACAAATCAATTTCATATGAATTATCTTAATTTACAAATTATTCCGGCAAAGCTGAGCCGCAGTGCCAAGCAACACCCATCGAATTCGGCTCACCTCATGAGCCGATTTGTGCGGGGCTTGTCGATATGTGTTGACCAATTCTTCATTCCTACTGACTTCCGAGCCTAATTCTCGACGCGTGCCACGCGTGGGGCGGGTGTGGTTGGCACAAGCACATACCTAAGCATTCCAAACACCACCGTCAACGTGATGCGTCCCTAACGGCCGAGTTGGACCTCGCCCTTCCCCTAAGCCAATCGCCCTCGCATGTTTACATCGTGAAGTGTTTATCTAAACGTGCGTCATGTGCGTTTTTGCTCGCTTGCTTTCCAAAAACATCACCCGTGCCTGCGGCGTGAACTTCCGTGCTCTATTCACAAACACGCAAACCGAACCTCGCGCATTGAACACGGCAACCACGCCTCCAAACCCCCTCCAAAAAGCCCCCCAAAATACGGTTACGTGGAACACATAGTAATATGTAGCTTGGTGTGAGCTCTTGAGCAATGCCATAGTCGTAATTTTGGGACGCCAGCCCCATAGCTCAATGGTTTTGTACTTTCGTTCGCTACCCCCCCCCCCCCCCCCCCCCCCCCCCCCCCCCCCCCCCGAAGATATAAATGCATTACTTTTAAGCGGTGTCATCCCTTCCCTTCATGGCGCCATTCATTTCACAGAAAATGGGAGGTTTTTCCAGCTATGGCGCCAAGCCCTCCCTCATATTGGTTTCTTTGTTCTTCGGATAGGGCAAACCTTTCTTGGAAAGTGCCGGGAATGCATTAATGTTTGTTTGCATGTCATTGGAAGGTTTAGTTGGTGAAACTCCATCACTGGCCTCGTGTGGGTTAGCGCAATACGGTACGGTTCTCGAGCAATTGTACGTAATGCACTCACACGAGCGTCGCCTACCCGGGAGCATGATCGATGATGAGTTTGAGGTTTGTTTTGAACTTATGCTCTCAGTCACGCTTGCAAAACGCCGCTTGTAGAGCGTGCCGGTGCGCACTGACCTGCCAATCCCATATCCCGGGGGCGCAAAAAACGCTCAAGCAGATATTCAGTGCAGATATACCCGTACCGGGATGACTCATCTGAATATATTAACCGGTACGTTGCTTGCTGCGATCACGACGCACCGCGGCCGCGGCGGTTGAGTCATCAGCAGAAGAGTAAAAATGACACCAGAGCAAAAATGAGCCATGACCCGCGCGGCAAACAGAATATTTCTGCTGCTGCTGCTGAACATGCACGTCTAGCATTACTTCGTGCAGCCAAAGGGAAGTGCGGGTGGGCGGGGGGGGGCGTGGAACCTAACATCCAGGCTCTTCACCACTACCGGCACGCCCTCTTTCAGTAAGCCGGTTTCGCAAAAGGCGTCGTAGAACACGACGACGCCCCGCGACGTCGCATTATTCTCGTCTCTTCGTCGATTGTCAGTTATACGCGGCGGGTCGCTGTGGGCGTACACCACACGGGTACTCTCCCGCTCCGTCGCACAACCCGGCTGCCAATACTTCACCTAGAAGGAGGAGACGACTTCCTGCCGCTTCCCGGTCGCCACAGGGGGTGGAGGCGGTCCGGCGGAGGAATTCGGCCGCGGAGCTTAAGTTTAACGTGTACTAGTGTACTACGGCTGACCCGAGATGTACCTGGCGACAGTCCAGTCGCAGCAGCAGCAGCAGCTCGGAGTCCTCACCATCCCCACGCGCCCCACCCGCGTATTTGGGGAGCCCTACTCCTCGGGCCGGCCGCTACAGTTTGACCGCTCCACGCCCTGGTATATCGTCGGTGCGGTCACCTCGATAACAGGATCAGTACCCGTACCGTGTCATCGCTGTAAAAGCAATTCCATCAAATCACGCTTTCTCTCGTCGCGCCTCTTTGTGTAATTGCAGAGGCAACGACACCGGTGGAGCACCCCGTGACTCGTTGGAGTGCTGTTAATCACAGGCGGGCAGCACAGGTACGCCCTGTCTTGAGTCCTCTCTTACTCCTCGCCCGCCCACAACGGCGACTCTTCAGAAAACTTGACACCTGTGCACACTTGGGTTCCCAGCATACATTCGCATTGACTCCCTTAACAATGCCTACGAAAGGGGAGCGTGGCTGACTGAGTATGGGCGTGGGTGTGCAGGAGCAGTCTCCTGCAAGTGTGTCTCCCGCCAGGAATGAATACAGCTCAGCAGGCATCACAAATGAGAATGGTGCGCATGGTACTTGGTAGAGAGGGAAGGGGGCTATAGAGTATTACATAGGCAGCCTCATCGATGCATGCTGACAGTGCGTGGCTGCTGCTTCCGGTGTGGTGACAGGGGAGCGGGTGGGTCGGAGTGTGGCAAGCGCGGTTCGAGAGGGGACTGGGAGCAGATCAGAGGCTGTGCAGCGACTGAGTGCGTGAAACCTGTTGCACACCAACATGGACCACACCTCCCTGCCCCTTCTCCACCCCTTTTATCCTCTCAGCCCTCCAAAAGCCGTCTCCTTTGCACCCGCATGCATCCATACTCATGAACGCAGCACAATCACACACAATCGCACAGTCATACACTTGTAAAAACAGTATCACACATAGTCACACATGTATAAACACGGACAGGGGCACACACACACACACACACACTCAACACACACACACACACACACACACGCGACACACACACACACAAAAAACACACACACACACACACACACACACACACACACACACACACACGCAACACACACACACACACACGCACACACGCGACACACACACACACACACACACACACACACGCACACACACACACACACACACACACACACACACTCAACACACACACACACACACACACACAAACACACAAACACACACTCGCGCGCACGCATACACACACACACACACACACACACACACTAATACGCGCACACATAGCCACACGCACAATCATTCGCTCCTACAGACCCAAAGACCCATCCACGCACATAAGTACTGCTTCTCTTTATGCTATTCATGAATACTTCTTCAATGGCGAATGAAGCTGTCGCCTCGTGATCTCTGAGCGAGTGACTGACTGGCCCTCTCATTTGGCTGCTTTCCGTGTGCAGCCCAGGCGGCCCTGGGCGCTCACCAGGCTTTTCTCAGTGGCGACACGGGCGTGGGGCATCAGTATGGGAAGGCTTATGCAGCGTCCAGTGGCGCTGGTTCAGATGAATCGGACGAATCGGTGGTGAGTGCACGGCCTGGCTGAGTTGAACAATGCGAAAGGTAAATGGGAGAAAAGGGGAGGAGAAGGGTGTTGGCTGACCGACCATTGTGGTGTGACTGTGGTGCGGTTGATTTTGAATTTCGCAGGTCCTGCCTGGGCCAGGGCATTACGATGTGCCGTCCCGAGTGGCGGAGGGACCTGCGTTCTCAATGGGTGGCAGAAACGTGAAGTCCGCATGGCTGCCGCACACCGGCAGCCCTGACATGCCAGGTTAGTGGACATCCGCACACACACACACACACACACACACACACACACACACACACACACACACACACACACACACACACGTGCGCACACACACACGCGCGGACACGCACACCCATACACACACGTGTGCACACATACACGCGGGCACACACACACGTGCGCACACACACCCATACACACACGTGCACACACACACACACTTTGGTACACACACACGTGCGCACACACGCACACACACACACACACACACACACACACACACACACACACACACACACACACGTGGGCACACACACACGTGCGCACCCACACAAACACACACACACACGCATGCACGCACGCATGCACCCACCCACCCACGCACCCACCCACCCACACACACACACACACACACACACACACACTCACGCATACACGCACGCACACACAAACACAGACACATACTCTCACATGCTCACGCACAAAGTACACAATTAAACTGGCTCGCATGCACACAGTACACACCCACGACGAGCATCATGAACACCAACACAGCATCACCCATGTGAGTGATGCACTGATATGCGCACATGCGCAAGTACTCATATACCCACGCACAAGTAACTATAAACTCGCAAACAACCTTGTATTATGTGCAGCAACATGAATACGCGCGTACGCACAAACATATCAAGATGCACAAGGACATGTACACAGATAAATTATCACACATAAGCACACACACACATACACACGCGCACACACACACACACACACACACACACACACACACATGGATATATGTCCTGTGCTGTTACAATGCATTCACAGCGCACGATTCTGCCCGCGTTGAGCATTGCTGACAGCGCGGTGCGCGGTGTAGGGCCTGGGCAGTACGGGCAGAGCATGTCGGAGGCGCTGCCCACGGGGCCAGCCTACACCATCGCGGGGCGGCCGGTGGTGAAGGAGGAGAAGCGAGAGGACTCGGCGCCGGGGCCGGGGCACTACCATTCGGAACGCGGCGCTGAGGTGCGCTTCAGTAGCCCATCACTTGTCGTTGGATGCCCATATCGCTAGCTCGTCTGAAATATTAGTGCGACTTTATGAATGTGTAGTACAAAAGCTTTACTGGCGTTGCCACGATCAAGCAAGTAGAATGTAAGAGTGAGCCTGGGCCTGTTTAAAATGCTTATTAAGGGCGTGATGCAGTTATTTCTGTTAGTGACCCGATGCTTGTCATAGGATGACGCCCATTCACTTATATTATGAAACTATTTTGCTGTGTACCTAAAAGCCAGAACGATACCCGCAAGGAGGATGTCTAAGCTTTTGAATATCTGCTGTTGACCAGTTTATGTCAATTCGGGAAACGACCAACCTGTGGGAAGGGCGGGGAAAGAAGGGGGCGGCCCAATAATCTCGCTGCGGCTTGAAGCCGATACAGCACAATTTTTAAAACTTTTTGAAATCATATTTATTTGAGAATAAGCTCCGAACGGTCATTTACCTCAGCGAAGCAGTGATTTGTTTTACCTAAGGCAAAACAGTCAGTTATTGTTAGCAGATATTGCGCTTGCTGGTGACATGGCTTGCTGGCACTGAAACATCTTCCTGCCCCATGGCTGTTCATAGAATGATTCGCCTTATTCACCCTTCACTCATTCATTCGGTCGATCCTCTGTCATCAGTGATTTATTTCAACACAGTTGAATTGATCTATTATGTATGACTGACGTGTTTGCATGCAACCCTATTCGAAGTAAGGATGGAGTCCGTAAAAGAAAAAATTTAGACACGAGAGAATGATGGTCTTTTCACAGACGTCACAGAAATCTATACTACAATAATTACTGAATATATATATACACAAAATCATTCAGCATATGATGCGTCTTGTCTGAGAAGTGTCGACGCTGAGTGACTTTCTCGGTGCCCTCGTGTCTTTGTCGTCGTAGGGGCCAGCCTACACCATCGCTGGGACCCTTGTGCCCGTCGACGGAAAGAAGGGGATGCCTGGGCCGGGCGACTACGTCATGCCGCGTACTTTTGACGAGGGCGGGCGCGAGGGACCGGCTTACACGCTCGCCGCTCGGGCAATGTGCGCCTTCGTTGCCCCCCAACATGCAATGAAACAATTAAGTTTGTTGCATGCTGCCGGCTGGCGATTCGCATTCTCGAGGGAGGGTTGATGCCGGATCGCCACACCCGACGTTCGTATCGTTTCGGTAATTCGTTCATGGACTGGTTGTGTTTTGTGAACTTAATACGACAGCGAGCGCGAACGATCGGAAGAGCCGGAGCCGGGGCCGGGCCAGTATCTCGGCGACGTGCAGCTGCAGCCAGACGGCCCCGCGTTCACGTTCGCTTCACGACCTGCAGAGGTGATTTCACGCCGTCGTCGTCGTACTCCACGAACTGCTGCGGCAGTTGAGCATCGCACTCACAGTCATCTCGCATGCATCGCTAGTAACTAAAACTCCGCCAGTTTGCGCGGCGGTTGCCACAGTTTGAATAAGAGGCTCGTCTCGTAACCATGTAAGACTTCCGTGTTATATACCCTCTCCCTTTGTTTCAGGTGAAAGTGGACCCTACGCCCGGGCCAGGGGACATCAGCGTTTTGGATGTCTGGGGCCGAACCGGGCAGGCTTACACGTTTGGTGGGAAGCCCGTGGAGGCGCAGCCAAAGGAGAGCCATCCTGGGCCGGGCGACTACGTTGTACCACGGCAGTAAGTCCTCCTCTTGTGTGAACGATAATAAACGAGGCAAGCGGGAGACTATTTATCAGCGACGAACAAATGACGTGCTGCGGGTTGTTGTCGCGGATGTGCAGGTTCGAAGGCAAAACGGATGGGCCCGCATATACCATTGGCGGCCTTATTCCCGAGTCACTGTCCGCGTCGCAGCGGGCACAGCTGCCCGGCCCCGGCGAATATGACGACATGGCTGTGAAGATGCGGCAGATGGCTGGCCCCGCATTCAGCATGCTGGGTCGACCAGGTGTCCGACAGGTTCGCCTCGCTTGCTTAAGTTAACTTTTAGAAATTGTGCTTCTGTCAGATGAAATGTTGACGAGTTCGCCACTCGAAACATTGTAGTGTCGTTTGACATGCAGTTTCCTGGTCGTGGTGTATTCTTCTACCGTGGGTTTTTTGTCAGAGGGAGGAGGACGGGGCGCCAGGTCCCGCTGAATATACGCTTCGAGAGATCGTCGGACGAGATGGCGTGTCGTATACCATCGGAGTGCGGCAAGAGGAAAGGGACCATCACGCGGGGATGCCTGGTCCTGGCGAATACAATCTTCGACGCGACAAGCAAGAAGGCCCCGCGTTCTCCATTGGCGGAAAGGCTCCAGGTGAGACAGAGGCCCATATTATCTCGTCACACTTGGCAGTGCGACGTATTCATAATATCGAAAAATCGCACCCACCTGCACCCCCACTACATACACGTTGAGAGGCTCCGACAACACCGACATCGAATACAACCCAAGTAATGGATTTAGAGCTGTATATATCACGTTCCGCTGCGACGAAGATAGCCACTCTATAGTCAAACTGTCGTGGTCGTCATTCATAAAGCCGACACCAAAGAAGGAGCACACAATACTAATAATACTCCGGCCTACGAAAACATGATTCTGTTGGAGCACCACAATATTAACACTACACGGCTATGGCGATTGGCGGCTATGTCAAAACTGCAAACACTAGAAGCACATGTCGCCCGCTTTCTTTGACAGTTGGATGCATATGTGGCGTCATTGGGACGGCACAGTAATTCCACGAATAATAAGCACTCGATTGGATGTCAACAATAGCTGTGTTTTCTTTACATTGATATTGATAGTGTCGTAGAATTGATAGCACTGTTTCCTTTACCCACAGACGACCATTTTTCGTTTCATTTCACGCTCGACAATGTTAGCCGTGATCTTGCCGTCGTTGTTGAATTTCTACAGAGCCCCCCGAGCCCGACCGAGCCCCCGGGCCAGGAGACTACGATATCGTCCGGCAGCAGCCGGAGGGCCCCTCCTACACCATCCTCGGTCGCGTGGAGCCACCCAAGCCCAGCCCCGCGCCCGACGTCGGAACATACAGCGTTCCACCGATGTGGCAAGAGGCAAGGCCAGCCACCCGCGCTGCACAGCACAGCCACGTTATTGGTGTCCCAGATGATTATTTGCCATCTTTGTTCAGGCACATCAATAATGCTGCGTTGCGAATATCGCCAATGAATAGCTTTGCATTTTTTCTGTATGCTTTACTGAGATAAGATCGAGCATACACATACTCATATGCACTCATCAAGCATTGCTTTGGTTAGTGCGGATAAAATCACATTACTGTGCGAAGCAAATTGATTTTGCCAATTTTGATGATTGTGGGTTTTTTTTCATCGGTCATTACCCATTTGATTCCATTCATTGCAATACCCATCGACACTCTGAGTCTGTCAACTCAACAAGAAGCACTAATTGGTCACATCGACTTGCACACGATTTGAGTAATTCATCGTCTATCCGGTAATTAGCACGTCTATTATTATTACTCGTGCCTTTCTACGCGCGTGCACTAGTTTTATCTCTGTTGCCACGACGAGCTCATTAGTCGACGCTGTCGCGGTCGTCGGCTGGCTGGTGCAGGGACCCAGCTACACGTTGGGAGAAAGGATCGTGATGGTGGACAAAAAGGCCGCGTTCCCTGGGCCTGGCGAGTACCGCGTGCGTAGCGACAAACCCGACGGCCCCGCGTTCACCATCATGCCTCCGCTGCCCGAGCCGGAGCCGGACGACCGACCCGGGCCGGGTGAATACGACACCAAGCCGAGCGGCTGGGACGGCCCCAGCTACTCTTTGGGCGGAAAACTTGAGGAGCAACGGAAGGACTCGTCCAACTTTCCGGGCCCAGGCACGCCCACAGCCGTCGGACATCGGTGCAAGTTCGATTACTGTGCCGGTATAATAACATTCTTTTCAAAGTCGGCGACTCGTAGCTGCACAAGTTAACATCGTCGTTTTCTGATTGGACCTAGCTTATTAAGCGAAAATGTTAGTTTGCATTATTGTCTATTCCTCAACTTGTGAGAGTCGTAAGTGTGATGATTCCGTTTGCTTCCCTGTCGTCCCGGCAGGCATGTATGCGGTGCCCAGTCAAGTCGGTAGGGAGGGCCCCATGTACACAATCGGAGCGAGGTTGCCCGACGCCGAAGAGGTATCAATTCCCTAATTTACGACGCTATTTTGTCCGTCTCGTGACGCTCACTTCAGTCTAACCTCCTGCTCTACTCGTGTCCCATGGCTGTGTTTTAATCGCATTTTGTCGATTCTCTAGTAGAATATTAAGGTTTGTTTCCGATGCTGTTGTATGATAACGAAGTGGTCGATTTGTCTATCCTTCCCCGTATATATTGTGGCCTTTCCCGACAACTGATACATTCACCCTCGCCGACTCGAAAAGTCCATCGCGCATATAATAATCATATAAGACATCACGTGATGTAACGGCGAATGCAGGACGTCAACTTGGGGCCAGGCCAGTACGGCCTTCCTATTCACCTTGAGGAGGGTCCCAAGTTTACGATGGGTCAACGCATCGAACCGGTAAGTACAGTGTTATCCCTTATTTTCTCCCCCTCCGTTGTCTTGGTGAGCATTACTCGCATAAGTAGGAATTGTTCGTCCCCGCTTCCGGTTGCACGGTCCCTCGAGTGTTTAGTCGACTGCTTGACATAAAGTCTTTGCCCTTGGCATGTTTTGTGTGCACAGCCGGCGGGGGACGCGGCCAGCATTCCAGGACCGGGAGCTTACGGCGATCCGCAGCAGGATCAGAGCGGCCCAAAGTACTCAATCGCTCCAAAGCTGCGGCCCAAAGAGGTGCGCGTGCGTGGCAATGAAGATAACTCATTTTCTATTTCTCGAGCTTCATTATTCCTCGAGCGTGAAGTAAAGAAATTGTCCACATGTGCACGTCAATAATGATGTGTGTGAAAGCTTTCATCCTGCTCGACGAGGAGAAGCCTCCGTACACATCGTGTTTTCAATGTCCATGATGATTGAATGGGCCTTTGAACTTATGTTTCTCACAAATATGTGCAACTTGTTACGGCCCGTCAAGTAAGCAACAATATATGTGTATGTTAACTTTTCGACTCGTAGCCGGAGCCCGGCCTGGGACCCGGTCACTACCTCGGTCACACCAATGTTATGACGGAGGAGGGGCCGCGCATCACCTTTGGCGTCAAGCTCTTGGACCCCGTCAAGGACACTGAGGTCGGCCCGGGACAGTACGAGCTTCCGCCCGGTCCCAGCGGTCCCGAGTACACCCTCGGCGCGCTACTGTTGGCGCGTCAGCCAGAGGAGCAACCGGGGCCAGGGCACTATGGATTCGCGCTGGGACCGGAGGAGCGCGGCCCCCGCTACAGCATGGCGACCCGCTTACCGTCGCCACAGCCCCAGGAAGGACCGGGTCCCGGAGCCTACGTGCCTCCTGCCGTTGATGACGGCCCCAAGTATTCCATCCTCGGAAAGTATGTGTCCCTTACTTACCTGTGTAGGTAGAGTATGGGCATAATTTGCCACCATGCTTATCTAGGAACGACAAAACGTTATAACCAAAACACTCTGCCGTTTAACGTTAAAACTGCGTTTAAGGTTTGTATTTCCCAGATGCATATCTAACGCTGTCGACGAGCTAGGCGGAAAGTTCCATTGCTGGAATAATGGATCGACTTCTCATTTCTATATAGTTCAAATACATGCCATCTTTCGCTATAATGACATCTATCATCGGTCATGACTAATGACGCGCGCGAGCGAGTCGCTTCGATACCTTCGTTGTCATATTTAGGATTGACTCAATCATTATAAACAGCGCAATGGACGGATGGAATGAAATGACGCGCAACTGAAAATGATGTGGTGCGACTCGCCGTTTTGAGTGTCGTGTTGCCATGTGACGTGGGTCTTTTTGTGTAACCTTGTACCAGGTTCATACAGAACGCGAGAGAGCGCGATGCCGCAGACGAGCCTGGCCCGGGCGCCTACGACACGACCGTGGACAAGCGACACGACGGCCCCAAGATCACGATGGGAACACGACTACCGGCAGTGCGTGAAGATTCTGCGGATATGCCCGGTCCTGCAGAGTATATGGTTGCTGTGCATGAGGAGGGCCCGAAGTACACTATTGGCTATAAAGTGCCAGAACCGACGACGGCACACGCGCTACGCGAGGCGGCAGACATGCCGGCCCCAGGAGACTATCATGGACTCCATGGCGGGCTCCCCTCGCCCGGGGGGAAGATCACCATCGGCAAACGCTTTAAGGAGCCGCGCCCGAAGGACATCCCGGCGCCTGGCGACTATCACGACCTGCATGGCCCGTCCGATAAACCCGATGGCCCACGATTCACGATGGGGGCGAGGAAGATGTCGCGCAGAGAAAAAGTACGTGGGCATGTTATGAATTTCTTGAATATAAGCTATAGATCCGTCAGGTAACGGGTCGCAGTAAATGGTACACATAGCATATATTACATGTTGACTACTTTGGCTCTTCGCATTCTAGTCGTGTGCCTGAAACCGAGAGTGGGAGTGAGCACGTAAGTCTTGTCTCATGAACGCATTGGCGGTTTTCATTTATCGGGCCTTCAGTGTCGTGTCGATATTGCCGCTCTCGCAGAGACGGATGGAGAAAGGGAAAGGACAGCAAGCAATGGGGGGTGTATCGTTTCTGGACGAAGGACCCGGGCCGCAAGATTACGCCCCGAAGGTGAGCTGAGTATGCATCAACGTGCATTACATGCGAGCATGAGGAGCGATAAGGATATTAACGAAGGCCATATTATATGTCGACATAATTTGTGTAAAGACATGTGTCGAGCTACGAATGATGCCTTGCTTGTTTAGGGCGAAGTAGATTGTACAACGATGTCCCTTTCTAAGATTATGCATTCCCGACTTGTATGATTTCTTCACTAATGTCGCTGAAGATATTTCCTACCCGAGTAGTCACGAAGTGCGATGCCAACCGTCGCTATTTGTTGTCGGCCGTCCCACTCGCATTGCGTTGCGCAGCTGCCTGCACAGGGACCGTACTTCACCATCAAGCCAAAAATCCTTTCGGTCGCCAAAACCGGCGCGCTTCCGGCCCCGGGGGACTATGCTCCGGAATTTGCAGACCAGGTTCGTTGCTCATGTTGTGCACTTGTACACCAACGAATTTGGAGGTGCACTCGATCCTCACTACTTTTCATATCACAGAAAGGCAATTGATTTGCCGAAACTGTCCCGGTATTAAACGTCAATTGCGTTCCGTCGAATATTTGTATGCTATTATTTATGTGCTCCGTATCCAATGTGCTGGCAGGGGGCAAAGTTCAGCATGGGTGCCAAGCTCGTTCACGGCAGCCCGTGGGCAGAGGCCTTACGCCGTGCAAGGGAAGGTGCACCCGGCCCGGGAGCGTCGCACTACGTGCGTGACGACCCTCGACCTCTGGGTCGACTGGTGACTGCTCTAATGAAGGCGAAGCAGGGCGAAAGGAAGGGGGCTGTGGGAGCCGGACGGCCGCAGGCAACTACTGGTGCCGCTGCTTCTGTTGCACCGAAGGATATTAAGGCTCGGTCGGCCTCGTCGCGAGTGGGTCGCACTAATGTCGAGCTCAAGCGGGTCACTACCTTCAAATTCGATCCGGACCCATCGTCATGATGATATCAAAAAACAACGCCGTGATAGTGGCGTTGTATGGAAGTAAACATCGAAGGGATTGTTTGTCGTGCCCATGTTTGCGTGCAAGTGATATGTAATGTCCCAACACACAAGAATGCAATTCACACCGTGTTTCATGGTTGCTAGCATGGTTTGATGCACATGCACGGAGGATGGGTCGAATCGCCAATGAAGAGGACCAGAGTCAAGAACCTCCTTCGTAATGAGCTGCCTGTTGGGGAGCTATGATTTAGAGTCGAGGAGGTCGTGGGCACTATCTCTACCGTCTCCTCCCAAAGAATCAAGCCCCCACTAGTTTACCGCCCTTATCGCCGCCCCAAGTGTCAGCACAGCGCCCATTGCACCTCGCGTACCTACAATGATAGATTGTGGTTTCCTCCGTGAGCATACCAACGAACGTGGAGGTGGAGTGGGGCTGTAATGAGGGTGTACGGCGACGTGTGGACACCTTTGAAAAGGTTGGGAGATGTCAATGTCAAGCGGGTTGAGCTAAAAGAGGAAGACATAGTGGGACCCAGGCGAGGTTCGGCGTAAGAGAGACAATGGTAGACGCCAAGCATCCGGGACCTTTATTCTATCTGGATATGCTTTATGCGGATAGATGCTTCGTGATTTTATTCATGTATTATACTAATCATGTGCTGGACATGCTTATCAGACTAACAGACTAACAGACCGCCGTCATACGATCAAATTCGCATTAATAACAGTAAAATGCAATTGTTAGACACCAATTATCGTCCTACTTGGCAAGTTTTATAATAAATCATTTGCAATTGCGGTACGTTCCTTTCATTCAAATGTAACGATGCAGAGCTTCCTCCACTAAATATGATGTTGCTGCCGCTTACGACCAATTTACCCGCTGCTAAACATCCGAAACCACCGATGAAGTCAATGACTCGGCACCGGAAAGACCCCGCTAGAGTTTATGAAACACGTCCCACTTCTGGGCAAGGTGAAATAGAAAGGCGCGTGATAGGATGTGGATATATTGCATTTTGATCATCTTGTTGTAGGGCCCTACCACTAAACTTCACTCAGGTAATATCATCTCAAATCCAAGTGCTAGGGTTTCAATGGCCGGAGAGGTCCTAGTTCTTGTGCATGATTGATGATATTGCAGTTTATTAGTTTGATAAAGATCAGAAGGCCAATCGCGAAAAGCTACTCACCTCGATGTACGCATGTGTGGCGAGTGATGTCTTATTGCAATACATATGATTGTAGGACTCGTACGTACGTATCGGTAGTAGTTGCATTCCGTACACTTCGAGGAAGTGTACACCCGCAGTTGTACATCCACTCTAATGATTAGCGTAAGTCCGGGTACAGTACTAGCGTGCTTATTGGTGAAATTAAGTTAACGACACGACGCCCTAATCACGTCCGTCCGCGGCGACAATCAGCACGTCACATGAAACGGGCTTCCGAGGGTCGCGTGACGTTTCAAGACTGAAGGCGAGCTGGGTTGGGCTACTTAAGCCAGCGTAGTGAAGGGAGGAGACAAGTAACTTTTGTTGTTCTATTTATAACTACATTCAACTACGTTGCAAACAGTTATACTTTCGCACGTTCTCTCTGCATTTGCCGTAAGTAATTGTAACGCGGTTTACTTTCTAGGGAAACTGTGACACTAGTTTCGCAGCGTTTTGGATCTACACGCTAATACTTGCGAGACTTTCGAGGACTGCTCGACTTAGGCTGACAATTGATTCTGTGGGACATAGACATATTTCGTGGTGGCTTTGGTTTATGTTAAAAGTGCTTTTGGAGGCGACATTTAATTCGTTCATCAACGTAAAGCTCAATCCGGTAAGGTGTGGTTTCCGGCTGGCAGGTTTTTTTCTGACGAAACACATGTAGCAGCCGCGTCTCGAGTGTTGTCACGCGAAAGCGGTTTGCCATTTTCGAGCGACGATTTACATTTAATTTGTGACGAAGTAGTTTCGATTACGCATTCGGATGGGACGAAGCAACACGTCTCAGTTCTTGTAGCGTGTGCTCCATTGAACTTAATCAATTCACATTTGCATACCGGTCCTAAGATCAAGGCAGCAATTGACAATTTGGCGACCCAGTTGGCGGACTTTTAAGGTCGTTCAGGGTACCATTAAGAGCGATGGCCCGACACTGACGCCAATCCATGCTGGTAACGTCAAATAGAGCAAGCCGTCTCACGACTTACAGCAATTCGGATTTGTTACGCCGTAACAAACTTTTCGTAACGCACATAGGGAGAAACATTTTTCCTTGTTCACGACGACAACTTACCAAAGGACTTCCTTTTTTCGGCTCGTTTTAGTAGTAGTGACTCTGGCTTTGTTTGAGGCCAATGTGTTGGTTTTTTCAACCAGTTGGTTCGTGAAGAACCCTCGGATTAACGCATGATTGTTCCGCCGCATGCTACGAACTTCGATGGGCTTCATGTTATTTCCATGATCGAGAATCGACAGTATGCGAGCTCTGGCTGTAGCTTCAATTGACAACGCCCTTTGATGTTGGGACTAGATCCGACATTTACTACGCGGTCATTTGGGTTACGTCTCAATTTGGTAAATTTGCGTTAAAGTGGTGGTTGAACGCCAATAACGTAGTGAGAATTCCCGCGAACTTTTACATAGTTGCTTGAGACAGTGAAAAAGATGATTCGTTTGCCAAACATTCGAGACAATGCCAATAACTCCATGATGGCACTCAACCAAATTTACATTACTTATTATGAAGACACCAAGATGATCGACGATTTTGAGAGGCGTTCGAAAGCAACAAATGAAAAACGACGTTATGTGCAGCCGCTTTATAACTGGCATGGCGAAAGTTGCTCTCATGACGCACGCCATGTCGCACCGCGCGAAGTCGGTTACACGTTTAACCATTGTTGAGTTACATAATATTCTTAATCGTTTGGCGGTTGACTCTCCTCACCTAGGACGCGTTGGTCGCACTCAAGACGCGACACTTATGGCAATGGTGTTTGTCGGGGTAAAGGCAAGCGCCAACGGAACAATAGTGGAAAAGCTAATGCATATGGAGGCAAGACACTTCGTCCGGACAATCCTGAAGATCCTGAGGACAAGACTCGGGGCAAGGGCAAGGGCAAGTCGCGTTACAAGAAACGACTCGCCCTAAACGCCATCGTGAGGCCGCTCATACCGAAGGAGCAACAACGTCATCATGATGGATAACTCTGTTACAAGTGCAACAAGCCCGGACATAGCATGTGTAAATGCCCGATGCTTCAGACCGAGTCGGCGGACAATGCAGCCAACAAAGATTGATGGTGGCCAACCTTCCATGATGATGGACAAAAGCAACCGGCGACTCCTTCTACCGCCCAACCTACACCGCTAGTTGTTTCGGAAGCTGAACTCTCGACTTCAGCAACACTAATAGTGGGGACGACAAAGGCAATAGGAGGTCTTGCCCTTCGTAAAGCCGGGCGTCGTGAGCATAGTAAGCAAAGGTTGAGTAGCAGGAATGTAAGAAATTGACGATAAGTTATTGGAAAATGGTCGATAAGGTCTCCTTTGCATAGATAATCCTCTTGCGCCTAGGAGGGGTTTGGTGATGATGAGGGGTTGAATGTGCTCGGGGACTTGCCGCATTGTTCTCCTTGCAACTCAATCTTAGCAAGAGATTTTAGTATTGAGCGAGTTATCATTAATCCACCTTGAGAGCTCGAGGTGGGTATTAGACAACATTTTGAAAACTGCTGGCTTACAACGTTGTCAAAGTTGAGGGGGCGATAAGGAATGTTTACTCTCGGTGAGTGACACTGCATGTCATCTCACCCTCAGCAAGTGCCTAGCACTTGCCTATCACATGACACGCACTCACCTTGTGGTGAGCACACGCCAACGTATATTCTGAGCCTTTAGATGATATCTAACGCTCAGCAACTTACCATCATCAGCAACCTAATCCTCTCTACTGTTGATTGGCTTATCATCTTATAGTTCTGAGTGACAGCCATACTATCACGATGCTACTTGACCAACATTGCTGTGTAGCAACTTGATTACCACACAAATTATGTCTCGCAACAAACATTACAGTCCACTCTCACCATCTTCGGACTACCTAAGCGGGCTAAGCTCAACAAACTCACAGCGAAGTGGAAGTTGTACCAAGAGTTTCATGCACGCATGCAGTTGTTTACTCGATAGTCGACAGCGAACGCTACGCTTCGGTAGACGGTGGCACCTCCTCCATTGCATGTCAAGCTTTGGTTGGGGGATTTGGAATGTCCCCATCCATTGACTCCTATTGTAACACCGACGGATGATATACATGTACTTCACCGCTTAGGAACGACCAGGGCAAAGTGCTTCTCTTGTTGTTCTTTCGGGCTACATAGAATTTCGTCCTCTTCTGCAAATTATGTTGATCGGTTTCTCCTTCGGCAGGTCGACTACATAAAGCATCGATGGTGGCTTGAGTGTTCGAAGACTGTGTTAGGCTCATGGGTTTATAGATGCGTCAGTTGTCTACCAAGACACATGTGCGACTTATTACTAACGGTCAACGACACAGCGATTTTCCATTACGTGTGGCTTAAGCAAAAACGGGAACGCGCGAAAACGCGATATTGCGTACCCGCGCGAACTACATGTCAGGCGCTCACACCCCGCCACTAGGAGCGCGTTGGTCGGACCCTGTATCTGAAATTCCCAGCGAAGCTAGCCAAGCCCCAAATATTGCCTGAGCGGGAGTCAATGCGTCATGTAAGCAGGTTATGGTATCATATTTAGGGCCGTCGCGATAGCGAGTTGGTGGGATGCGCGCGTTTTCTCGTCGGTTGCACACTCACTCACCTCCTCGGGAAAATATTGGCCGTCCACTACTACCGTCGCACACACACACACACACACACACACACACACACGCGCGCGCGCGCGCATAGGTATTTTAGACATGTAGACAGGGAAAGTATGCATGTGGTTTGTGTCGTTGCTGCTACAGCTTCAGCTCGTGTAGCTATCGTTTATCTTAATGATTTTATGCATCTATTTAAACATTGGTATTACTCCTGCTATTGTTGCTGTATTTGTTGATACTATTGCTGCAAGTTATTGAGTACATACTCTACTGGTTGCGCATGTGATGATTTTTCTGCCCGGTGCTGCGGTTGCTAGTGGCGATGAATATGCTAGTAAAATTTCTTTCGGTGATTATGGTGCTCCTATTGCTATAGAATGGAATTATCTTGTTTGATGTGGTTGCGCCTCCCGCTATCGGGCTCTCGCAAGAACTGTTGGCTGCTGACATAGCACGTAGATTCGCTCATGCACCGAAAAATTACGGTATCGAGTGCGTAGTTCGAGTAGAAAAAAATGATATATGAAAGGTGTTAAGCACAGCTAGATGGCAGTCTATTTTGTGCTCGACGGGTAACGCCGATGTACGCCGGGAGGATGCATGTATCCACTTCTTCCCGTCATCGCGCAGATACGCATTACCCTCAAACCTCCTCATGTAGTCCGGAAGGGCTTTGCAGCCTCATTAGCATTGGCACGTCCGCTACTAGGGAGGGGAAAGGAATCGCGGTTCAGGCTTTGCGGGGTCGGTAGTCGGTATAATGAAAAAAAAGTACTCCGCTCATGCGCCCCGGAAGACGTTCCCTACTAGCGCCTTTACCATCATGTTAGTGTTAAAATTCTGACTCCTTGCCACATGGAGAGGAGTGGTGGTTGTCGCTCGTCACGCCTTGGCGGCGTCTTCGCACTTCTACAACCGACTGTGCGGGCGACATGTAATATCGGTAGGTAGACGAGTTCATCTAGATGACTCATATTTCTTGCGACCGTCAACACGTGCTACTAATCTAATAAAATTACACGTGCGTTAACATGTTAGATTGATTTTTGAGTCTCTTTTAAGGAAAATATTCTCATAGGGTTTGGCTTGAATTAAGCGACATTTGACATATGGATACGTAAAGGCGTATTAAGTGTCCGCAAAAATGGCCGGAACGATAGCTGCTGAGTTTCGTCGACAACGGTGTGTGGCATCGCTTTCACCGTCGCCCAGCATGACTTTGCGCGTACGTTTCACGTCCTTCGTGATTTGCGTGACGCCGACATTGTGTTGGGTTTACCATGGTTGGACGATGAGCAAGCGACACTTGAATTTGGTGCCGCGCGACTTTCAACATTGATGGGGGATCTATGGTCGGAAACCAAGTCATCGTACGACGTCCCGAGTGCCTCCTCTCGTCGTCGACGAAGATTCACAACTTGATGCGGAAGTCCGCTAGAATTAAGGGCCGTATAACAGATTTTCACGGTACATTTGGCGGTTGCAGAACAACAACCTCCATCTGTATTTTATGTTAGCAACGAGGTCAACGACGCACACTAAGAGGGCTTGCGAAATATGTTGTTTGACGACTTTCCGAACCTTCTTCAACCTGTGGACTCCCCGTCTGTTTCTCAACCTTGGGATCTTCCCATCGACTCTACTGGTTCAATGCGGCGCCATAGCCTTATTCGCTTATCGCTTGCTAAACGAGAGGAGTTAAATTGACACGTAAGGGACATCGTTGGTTTTGGATTAGCTAGGCCAAGTCGCAGCGATTTCGGCTCTGTGATTCGCTTCGTGCGAAATGCTGATGGCTCTCTTCGCATATGTATGGACTACCATGGCTTGAATGAGGTTACTCAAAAGGATGCCAACCCATTACCTCGTGTTGATGACACCTTAGTCGAGTTAGAATACGCAAACAATTATACGCATTTGGATTTGGCGTATGGGTTTTGGCAAGTCATTCACAAGTCAAGGAGGAAGATATTCACAAGACAGCATTTCAAAGTTTAATGTATTAATGGAATGGGTGGCCATGCCTTTTGGACTGTGCAATGCACCAACAACCTTTTAGCGGATGATGAACGAGATTCTTCGCGACTTCTTACACAAGCAGTTTGTTATCGTGTACTTTGATGACGTTTGCATCTCTAACCGTACTTAAGCGGAGCACATGGAACATCTCCGTCTTGTTTACAAAGCTTCAAGAACGGTGGTCTTAAGTGGCGCCCTAAGAAATGTTTCTTTGCAATGTATATGATGGAGTACTAACATTGGCTACATTGTCTCCGGCGGAAAGCTCTTTGTCTGGACGAAAGAAGTCGAGGCCATCAAGGAGTGGCCGGCGCCTACGACACAGCGTGAAGTTATCAGTTTCGAACAATTCTGCAAATTGTACGCGAAGTTCGTTCATTACTTCAGTAATATGTCGGCGCCGTTAACAGACTTGTTGAGGAAGTCTCAGCCCCAAAAGATTGTGATGACGCCTACATGCATGGAAGCCTTTAAGACTCTCAAGCTACGCATATTTCCGCGCCGTGTATGGTCCTTCCGGAGGCTAGCTCGGACGCGACGTTTACCATAGCTATATATGCGTCGGCACTGGGTTTTGCAGCTGTCTTACAACAATAGCATGGAGGAAGTCTTCAACTTGTCACATACTAGGCACTTAAACTTAACAATGCTGAGCGTGGTAATTCTTATTCTACTACCTTACGATAAGGAAGCTTTACATGTCTACTAATTTGCGAAGCACTATAGATGTTACCTTGAAGGTTGTTCCAAGTCTTTGGTGGTCCCTGACCATGACACACTGCGCCATCTCCTCATGCAACTGAATGACAGGTTAAACAACGGCAAGCGCGTTGCGTACGCAATTTACACTTGTTTATACGGGTGCGATAACTCTAGCATGTCGTAAGGGTTGCATGAACGAGGCTGACCCTACGAGTCGATTGGCGGGTTTTTACACACAAGCCATTCTCCCTATCTTTTCTGATGGGGAAGTGCTAAAAATGGTAAATCCTCGAGAATAGTCCCAACTGCCGAGAAGCCATGACGCCTCGATGGCTTCACAGATTTTGGACGCTGATTTATGCAGTCTAACTGATGATGTCATGCGGTTGTACCCGGAACTAAGTGAGATAGTTCGTTGGGGTTACACCAATAAAGGCTCGTTCTATGTTGCTGCGGGGGAGTGGAGAAAAGTTTGATAGATTGTTGCCAGCGATGGTTGTTTTTGGAGAAAAACAATGGTGTGCATTATGAACGACCCAATTTTGAAGCAAAATCGGTTGTTCGAGCCACACGACAGTGGTTGTGCATGCCATAGAGTCTACGCGTGTCAACTAACTAAGGCTTTAGGCATGTTTGGTAGCGTCGCATTGGACAAGACCATAGGGACTATTGTCCTATATGTGTTGTTTGCCGTTGCGCCATAGCCAGCGCAGTAGTGGAATGAGAGAAAACACTATTCTAATTCTGTTTTTAACAGCATTCAACTATTATATTCTAAACAGTTACGCTCTCTCTCACGTTTTCTCTGCAATACCCATAAGTAATTGTTACGCAGTTTGTTGTCTAGGCAATCTGTGACACATGTAAGGGCAGAGAGAAATTTCATTACGCTTGGAAATCATGAGCTAATCATTCCTTGCGCGTCAGTAAACTTGAATCGACCGTCGAGCACAAGCACCTAGAATGAGTTCCCGTTGACCTTCCTCCGCTTGCGCATTTTCTGCGTTTGTCATCGGCGTTTATGTAAAAATGAAAGGCGTCAACAAGCGGCGGAAATACATCCTTAGCTGCTTCACATGCAATATTGTCTCTCCCCATTCAATGTGCACCCGTCCGCATTACTGCAAGCTCTCTATGCATGTCTCAGTCTCAGCCTCGGTATTCTTGTAATATGCGGGCCTTGGATTTACTTTCGGGCTTGCGTCGTGATTTTCACGAGTCCGAAAACTTTTGTACAACGGCTTATTGATGAGCGGAATGACATCCTCTCCGTTAACGCGGATGTCTTGAGCTACCATCATGCCAGCCAACGCTTTAAACTATCAATGCGGTATCGTCTGGCTTGATCGGCGTAGGTAGTCTTCCATGTTTGCGGCCGTATGTCGCCGCGCATATAAGGAGAAATCGACGAGTATTGGAAGGGGAGCGCAACGTTAATATGACAAGCGCGCGCTTCATCATAATTGTGGTCACAAGATTACTTTGACGCGGGAAGGCGACATAAAAAATGGTCTTCACAATTCGACTACCGATGAAACCGCCTAAATAAGAATGCGCGTCGTGGCGCCAAAACTTCTCTTTCGCCGCACTCGTGGCACATGCCTACAATAACTTTGATACATGGACTATACTGCTGGGAATAATGACTACACGGAAAATAGGGATATTTTATCGCTTTGACCTTGCTGGCCCTTCGTAGTTAAATCTTTACCACCCGCACAATCAATTGAATTTGAATCGAAATTGCAAGGCAGACGCTCAAACAACACGAGTGGAATCGTCATGCGGCTTGAGAAAATGCCCCATCTCCATGCGAACAAGGTTTAGGCGGTTCTCGTAATCAGCCTTCAGCCCGCTGCATCGGGAGATACATCGCATTATTCAATGTTGCGGAACGAAACCGGGGCGATGGAAGGAAACAATCGAAAAGAGCGTCGACAACTCGACGACCGCGATGAGAGTCACTGCTCGACACGAACCTTAGGAGCTTGGCTTTGGCATAGCATGGCTATCTTGAATGACTTGCGTAAGCATCGACATGACACTAGCATGGTAAGCAGCTGAGAAGACAAACAAGGTCGACCAAAAGTTCGGCGAAACCCGGTTTGTTAATAATTTCAGACTTCAAATGCAAGCACAAGACTAGAAACGTAGTTTGTCCTTAGCATTCCGCGCAGGGTAAGTTATTTTAAATCATTATAGCGCAGAAATGATCAAGATCCTCCCAACTGGGACGCCGCGGAGTCTCGTGTGAGTCAAGTTGAGTCATCATCTTTTCTGCGGAAGTCATCGAACATCGCAAGGGATATGGAAAGTGAAAAGGAAGGTGGCGACGGAAGTACCAGGGGAGAAACTTACTGCAATAACTACGCAAGGGCCCCAAGGGAACAAGTCGAGAGGTGTCAACGAGAGAGAGAAATATAGGGACTGCCGTTGATGACATAGAGGCTGAAGGTACAACCGGAAAGAGGTACGGAGACATGCCTACATGGGACGATGAAGCACTACGCACCACGCACACAACTTAGAATGAGCTGAGTATGTTGGGAGTCTTGTTTGTTAGCTAACATGTTGAAACTAAAGATTGAAACAATGTGCGCGTGGAATGTAAATAGATGCAAAGACGGTTGAATATGAGGGAAACACGGAAATGAATTAAAAGGGAGCTGCTAGCTCACAACTAGAGCAAACTACTCGCATGTGCGGCTCGAATGTTAGAGTATTTAGTGACAAAAAGCAACAAGCCTTAATTTGTAAGGCTCGTCAATAGAATTGAGGAGGGTTATGTCGACGCCCTCGAGGAACAAACGGTGCGTTCCTTTAAGGGGGTTAAGCAGAATTATCGTGTTTAGTTTAGTGTCTATTCAGATCACGCAGATAATCTGAACAGTCAATGTAGTAATGTACTGGAATAAAATGTCTACACTCTTCCCATAAAGTCCGTTACTAGCGGCAAGTGTGTAATTACCCGCCACAAACTGCCGCGATGGCCATGCAACTCGATTGGGGGTTAGAATACTGAATTTCGAACAACACAACACGGCGTGTTGTTCACTGACGTGAGCACCGTTATCGGCATGCCCCAGCGTTTATTGTGGGCACACACGTTGGATTTGCGGCCCATCTTTTGCGGGCCGAACTTCGTGTATGTGCAGATTGTGCACGCCTTTATGCGTGGCTCGGTACACACATTGTCGCGACATGCCAAGAGACCACTCGACAATGGGTTCGCAGCATGTTTGCACAATTGCACTAGTATCCGCCGAGTGTGTCGCGCCCGGCCGTCTATAGAGCGGCGACACCGAGAATGGCATGTCGTGTGCACTAGGTTTTCTTGCCACGTGCCCGGAAATACAGCCAAGGAGCACGGGCTAGGGACTTGTCGGGCTTGAGGGGCGATTGACTTGGCGTGTAAGCACCCTACTAGCGCGCGGATCGTTGGCCGTTGAAGCTAGCTCATCGCCGGGCGTGAAAAATGGCGGGGAGCTTTCAAAGTACCCTAGCACGGGCCTTTATTTGGTCTGCGGCAAATGGCACGGCACCATGCCATCATAGGGCATGAAATGGGCAACGCTGTGAATAGAAGAATTATAGAGCGGTGATTATTGAGCGTATTGGCGGAGCGGGTGTGCGGATGCCACATGTCTAGGGGTTGCTAGCCCCGCACGAATGTGGCAGATTTTGAAACCCTAAAAACTTTAGTTGGTACAAGGGCGTGGATGACATCGGACTGCGGGTTTGACGCGAAAACCGGCCGGTAGGTGTAAATTGAATGCTAAGATTAACTTGGGGGAAGGGCTTCCATTTGTAACTATACGTTTGCTTTAATCGGACACCGTCCGGCAAAGGTAGGCTTTTTTAAGCCTCACAAGCTATGAGTTTCCGGCCTCAATCCCACCCACTTCAAACATCTTAACGGCACATGCCATCACACCCACGTGCTCCCATGCTTGCGGACAACATGACGGGATCATAGGAACCGCATGTTGTCTCACCGATTTCGGGAGTATTCACGAGCCAAAGAGTGGAAAATCCGAATTCCGGGGCGCCCGAATTAGGGTATACCCCGATATCGGGGGTGGCCTGCAAGCCCTAATACGTCATATCGTAGCCGTGACGGGCCCCATTTGTGCCCCGCTTCCCCATGTACTTCACCGTCAACACAAGTTTCGGCCCGCCTTTTCAACGAGCTACATTACGTTTAAACCCAGAAAACCCTACATTGTAAACGCCCGCCCTACGCGAAAGGCCCTATTTCACTAGTAACGGAAATTATGGGAAGAGTGTACATATCAGTGCACCTCGGATCCCATTACCCTCTTGTCACTGTTGCTCTCTTTGCCCCCCCGTTTTCCCATGTCCTGGACTTCTTCCTAGTACTTCTTGTAATCGAAATGTCTACATCAGTCTTGTGTATTGACTTTTCATTGATGAATACTTATGGTCATATTGATTGAATCTAGAGGTTTGCATATCCAACTTCCATGTGTACGGGACAGTACCACTAGCGGTTAATGTTAGCGGCGCGTCGCACGTGCAGAGCAACCACCTCGCCTTGGCAGTTCGACGCAACCAACAACCAACGACTTCCCCAAGGGTCAGCTCTAGCTAGCCCGCGCCTTTTAAGCCGTAGCTAGCCACGAGCCTAGGCACTCTCTACTTTCGCGCTCAGCCAATCTAGGCTTCGCGCAAATGCAGTCTCGACTCTCGTAGTCGAGCAGGGTGTCAGTTTACCATCGTCCCATGCGCACTCGAGCGTCACGCGACACTTCCCCTCGTTCAGCTACGCAGTTACGCAACATGCAGTTTGAGCAGTCTACGTCCGCCGCAGCGGCCGACCCTCACGCTACCTCGATCGAACAACGCAGAGCCGAACAGATCCGTACGGCAGTTTTGGCTTCGGAACAACGGATTACAGAGCAGTTTTTGGCGGCTAAAACTTCCTTACTCGCACAGCTCCAGCAGACGACAGCCACACATGCTATTACTAATCAACAACAGTCCATTCCCGCCGACGCGACCCTAGCGATGGAGGGTGGTAAGGCGGCCCCAGAGCCACTTATCGACATGCTTGCCGACGAACCCGAACCCTCCGCGTCCGAATTCGTCGACTTCGCCTACTACGGCGAGGTCATCCCGGCCGGCCTCGAGCGTCCCCCACGCGACGTTGAGGAGCCACGTCTGTGGACACTTGCAGACGATACCGCCCGTGCTCTAAGCGACAAGCGCACCCAATCGGCATACGACGAGTACCTCCACATCGGCTGTTACGCCTTCTTTGACAGTTGCGCCAACGCGGCAATTAGCGAGGACACGCTGTCGCACGGCCCACCTCTATCGACAGAGCAGGCGGCAGCGATTGCCCTTATGAAAGCGGGTCATCGCACCCACACAGTGACGGAGGAGGCCGCCCGTACTCGATTGGGCTTCCTCCGCCTCACCAGGGCGGACAAGCGAGCACGGATGCGGACCGCGTCTTTGCCGAATTGGCCCACGAGCGCTTCTGTCGCCCACGCCCTACCGCGGTCTCCGGCCCACTGGATACGCTACGCCAAGCGTTCATCGACCGCACACTTGAAGTCAGCCTTCATGCCGCCAGCAAGGCGGCAGCCGGCGCCGCATTCGCGAAGATCACACCGGACAAACCCACAGGCCCCGACGCCAGAGCCCGCAAGGCAGCCGCCGACAAACGCAAGGCCGCGGCAGCAGCAATAGAAGCAGCCCGCGCCACCCCTCTCGCCAAGCCGACCGACCCGGCTAAACCCCCGCCCAAGAAATGATGGTGTGGCCCGCCGCGCCGATTCCTGCTCCCCGACATCTTCCTTCATGCGCCACCGCGTTCTTCGAAGATGGGGGGAGTGGGAGCGCATCGGCGCGAGCGGCCAAGTCCTAAGTTGGATCCGCCATGGGGTACGCATCAAGTTCAAGCACGGCTTACGCCCCAAGCCCTTCAACCACGGCATCTCTATGCTAGACGCAACACCAACCCAACTTGAGTTTCTAAACTCGGAACTTCCACGCTTCGAAGCTTGCGGAGCGTGGGAGCGCTTGGACAGCTCTCGCTACGTTTCCCGGATGTTCGTGGTGCCCAAACCCGGATGCAACCGGTGGCGCCTGATTATCAACCTTCGAGAACTCAACCGCTACCGCGCAACGTTCAACATGACTTGCGAAACCCTCAAGCACCTCCGTCACCTATCCCGTCCATGCGATTAGTTCGTATCTCTTGACCTCACCGACGGATACTACACCCTTGGCATCCGGGAGGAAGACCGCGACTACTTCACGGTCAGCTACCACGGCACCCAGTGGCGCCTCGCTTGCCTTCCGATGGGCTCGTCCGGCTCGGCGTGCTACTTTTGCAAGCTAACGCAAGTGTTTACGAACCATCTACGTCGCCCACCGCCTCCTACTCCGGCATCTACACCGGACCGCGCGCGCCCGTCAAAACGTTTTCTTCGGAACGCTCGATGGCGCGGAACGAGACTCCTCCTCTACATGGACGATTTCCTTTTCTTGGCCGACTCCTACCAAGACGCACTGCTCCTTCGCCAGCGCGTCGAGGCCCTGCTTAACAGCCTAGGCCTCCAGCGCAACCCCAAGAAAGGCGTGTGGACTCCGACGCAGGTCGGCGACCGTTTGGGCTTAACGGTGGATTTACAGCTCGGTATGTTTCGCGCCCCACCCGCAAAACTACAACAGCGCGCGCAACACGCGCCATCCCTACTCGGCCGAGCGGCTTCGAACGCCCGATGGCTGCCCACTCGTCAACTCGCGGCCTTCGCGGAAAAGGCTCAGTTCTTTTTACGCGAGCTCCACGATGTGTTAGCCACACGGACTGGTTGGGGGGGACGCGTGCGCCTCACCCACCAGCTACGTCGCGACCTCGAGTGGTGGCGCACGGTGCCCACCCAACACAACGGTCGGTCAATCTACAAGCCCGTCGAGACCGCCTACCTCCACACCGATTCCAGCGACTACGGATGGGGAGCCGTGCTGAACAACGACTCCAACTACCAAGCACGCGGCTTTTGGAGCGCTACCGACCGTCTACTACAACACATCACATGGAAGGAGCTTCGCGCGGTTCGACACGCGTTCGAATCCTTTCTACCTCAACTCAAGGGCCGGCAAGTTCTCCTACACGAGGACAACACAGCGGTAGTCGCCGCCCTAACCAAGCTTACTTCCCGGTCGCCCGTCATGATGACCGAGCTACGGCGCTTGTGGTACCTTCTCGACACCAACGTCATCCACATCCGCCCGCGCTACATTCGGTCGGCCGCCAACGTGTGGGCGGACACACTAAGCTGCGAATTGGACACCGAGGACTGACAACTCAGCCCCCGCCTTTTCAAACACCTTCAAGAACGGTGGGGTCCGCATACCATCAACCGTTTCGCTTCCATGCTAAACGCCCATCTCCCACGGTTCAACGCCCGATGGACGGACCCGCAGTACGAGGACGTCGATTGCCTGCGCCCTGTCGCGGCCATGCGTCGCAAAAACAACTACTGCAACCCTCCCTGGACTGCCCTACCAGCGCTCGCCGCCAAATTGGCCCAATCACAAGCCACAGCGACCGTCATCGCCCCCTACTGGCCGGACAAAACGTGGTACCACGCCTTCGCCCGTCTCGCCACCGCGACGTTACACTTCCCGGCGGCCCGCGACCTTTTCTTTCCCGGCAGGCTCGGCATGCGCGAGGGGGTCGAACCACATGCGTGGAGCATCGTGGCTTTTCGGCTCTCACCCCCTCCTTGCTATACACCCGCCGCGGAACCATAGGCCGGGCTTTACGCCCGGACCGATTCGGGTCTACAGTAAAGCCAATTCGCCCTATGCGCACCGGACCACCCGCTACAACAAGACCAGAAGCTCAGAACCCAATCTACACGTTTGGACCAGCAGTCCATTCCCGCTGTCGCTACATGTGCGGCAGAGGGTGGAATGGAGGCCCTTGTGCCACCTTTCGACTCGCTGCCCGACGACCACGACCTCCTCGCGTCCATCGTCGTCGACTTCACCCCCGTCCGTGAAGTACAAGTCTTCGACCCTAGTTCCGAGATTTGGCCTGACGCAATCGCTACCCGGAGCGACTCCCTCCTCAAGCCACCCATCCACGGTGACTTTTTCAGCGATAACTCAACCACCCACGCCGCCGTCGCGGCTCCAGGTGTGCGTCAGTCTACTACCTCTCCGCCTCGCGCGAGTCATACCGTTTGGCCTCGACTTCGACCTTACGCCACTCCGAGGCTACCGCCAAGCACCTACCGCCGGTGGCGCACCCGCGTGCGCCCTAGCATCCCCTTGCGCCCGCCGGCCGACCCTGACCCTGACACACGCCCGGCACGCCCGACGCCGCTGATAGCCTCGCTACCGGCATTCCAAGCCCCCTTTCAGGTCGCACGCCCACGCTTCTACACCGGCAGGCACCACAGCGCCCTTCCGCGCCCACCACCGGACCCGGATCCGGACAACCCCTTGTCCAACCTCAATTCGTCGGCATTCCCACCGCATACCGTGCAACGCGTTTGCCCGACGAAACCACTTTCCTGCCCGACGGCGCCTCAGCCCGGAGACACACGCCGCATGCCCTTACACCGGACGGCAGTGCAACGTCACGCGCCTCCGCCGTTGACGCCGTTCGACCCCGTACAGACTAACTCTAAGCTTAGCGTGACACCATCACCGTTTTCGGGGCAAACCAGCACCTCACGTATTTGCGGCTTATCAGCGCCTAACGGCGAAACCTCGCTGGAAGCCGCCAGCCCCGCCTACTACAGAGCTGCCACAAGCGCGCCGAGTTCAGCCGAGCGCGTCTACACAACGGCTACGGCACTTTCCACCGAAATCCGCAGAACCCGTCCCGACAACCACGACGCTACCCTCCACGGCCCTCCCTGGACGCAATTCGTCGACCACCGCTCCGTACTACGCCAACACGACAGACCCCACGTCCTCAGCCGTGATTCTACGTCTCTGCTCAACCGTGCTCGTGTGCGACCGTTCGCAGCGACCCACCCGATTTTCGCGCCTGTGCCGCGCGCCGCCACGGCGGCGCGACAAGCTCCTGGCTACATGGCAGCCACGCTACATCTCTATAGGCGGCGCTACACCTCCCCGCTACGACAGAAAATTTTCCCTGCGCGCTCTACACCGCTTCTACTTCACCTCCCGCTACTCGAGAGGCCATCGCAGCCGACAACGCGTCCAACCTTGCGAAAATTTTCATTCATCGCGAAAATTACAGGACCTACAGCCTCACACGCACCGCCTACGCAACCGGACACGCACAGCACCTCCGTGCCCCTGACGTCCTCTACGCAGACCACGCGGACACAAACCTCCTGACTGACCTCGTGCCCTATACACGCAAGCCCGCGCGACTGTTGCGCTTGGGACAGAGCCATCTCGTTCCCTGGCAACAGGCACACACCGCCCTGACGCTGTTTTCGCCGACTCCCGGCCTAACTGCTAACGCCCGGCTGTACTCACACAACGCGCGGCCAACTCCAGAACCAGACCCCGGCGTTAAAAATGGCCACTTTATGCCCGGCCCACACCCGCAGCTTTCGCCGCTACCGTCTTTCCCGACACGTCGGCCTCCCCGGCATCACAGGTCTGATGGCATGCTTTTGCGTGCGCCATCCTCCCCGACATTATACGTACACGCCTTAACTACTACTACCGTCGCCGAGCATTGGCCTATTCCTGCCTGCGCCGCTATTGCCTCCAGCGACAGCACTTGCGTGCCCCCGACAGGCGGCGCGCAACCGTTACTCACTGACGGCGGGGCATATTTCCACTGTAGACACGGAGAGGCCGCAGTTCCGCGACCGCCTACGCCGGTACCGAATGCAAAAAATGCTACAGTGTCAATTAGCAGTCAGATGGTGCCGAGTTTTTACACACCTGCACCGCTACTGCCAGCCCGCGGCGGCCACCTCCAAGGCCCGCCAACGTGCGCCTATTACTGGCCTACCACCCGTCCGCCTACCACTGGCGCTGGCCAACTACGGGTACGTACCTGCGTTCCACTACCCCGTCGCACGTGCCGCACCACCCACTGGCGCCATGGCGGGTCACCTCGCCCCGCGCAGCGTCTTCGCCAATCACGCTGCCCGCCCCACTCGCCTCTGGACTACCAAAACAAAACCAACTACAAACATTCGCACGGCCTCCGTCCGGGCAACGCAGCGCCTTCTCGCCACAGCGCCACGCCTCCCCTCCCGCTCCCCGCTGGCCGTGCTGACGCCCGCCACACCGCGACACTCACTGCAGCCGCGTAAGCCTTTGGCTTTATCTCCCTGGCAAACGTGCCCTCGGGTACATGGTCAGATTGGGTAAATCTAGAGGTTTGCTACCTTACCCTCCATGTGTACGGGATAGTAGCCCATGCGGTTGGTATCACCGTTATTAGCGACGCGTCACCCCTCCAGCACAACGATATTGTACTAGCAGGGTGGCGCGACCAACCAACTAAACAACCTTCACCAACGGACAGCGCTAGCTAGGCACTAGCTAGCAGCAATCCTTAAGCTGGTGCGTTCCCCGAGTACCAGCACTCTCTGCTTTCGCGCTCGGCCCATCTAGGCCTCGCGCGAACCCACCCACCCATCCCTGTATATAATCCTGCGCTAATCTTCCCCCATGCCATGCCTGTGAGGGTCTTTTGGCCATTCTGTAAGCAAGCTGAATTCTTTGGCAAACGTGCCCTCGGGTAAATATAGTTTTGAATACCAAGGAACTTCATAAACGGTAAAGTACGGATACGTTCGTCCAGTACTTATCTCGAAAGCTTGATCCGGATGTTTTCGGAAGTAGTAATCGATGACAGGAATAATGCCGGCGGCGGCTGGATGATATGACATCGGCATAGTATTTCCGATATCGCTAGCTTACTCAGTATTAGCTAGTACGTGTAGCTTAATCAACGAACGGGGCGGGAGCCTGTTTGCACTCTCGACCCCACTCCAGCGCAATTGCATGCCTTAGGGACGCGGCCGGTACGTCTTTCTGGGGGTGAACACAAATAATACTTCCCTGCGAGAGGCGGCGGTACACTTGCTTCGCCACATACGCTCTCCCTTGCCGACCTCTGCTCTGCTGCTCGACCGTACAACGAGCGGGCTGTTTGTCGCGCACCGTACCGCTATTCGCAAAATATCACAATTTTACTTTATAAGTATCTTTTGCTGTACTTCACTTCTAAACATGGCCGGCCGGATTAACGGCGTACGTGTGGCCGAAGCGACAGAGACGGGTGGCTTCGGGCGCAGCCTTCTCGCGACTCGTGCCTTCTTCCCTGGTGATGTCCTGTTACACGAGACACCACGACTGATACTGGTTGATGGTGCGCCCTTACAGTCTCCCGGGTGCTGCGGTACCGAAGGCGGCGGCGACGACCTTCTCGGCGCGGTATGCGACGCGTATGGAGAATCGAACCGAACGGACGCACTGCCTTATAGAATTGCCCAGGTCCTCGACCTCTGGCTTCGCTGTGGTGAAGGCGACCGCCGGGACTGGCTGGGTACGTTCAGCACACCCGATGACGGGGAGTGTGGTATGCTAGAGGTGGTGGAGGGCGTTGTGCAGAGCGCCCGTAAGCGGTGTTCCGCGCTGGAGGTGTGCGATCCTTCGGAGCTGACGTCGTGCGTGATGGTATGGCTACTGAGCGCGCACGCAAGCCACGACGAGGCCTCGGGGGAAACCGCCTCGTGCGTGTTTTTCATTGGCAGCTGTGGCAACCACTCGTGTGACCCCAACGTGTCTTATCAAGTACGAGCCTCAGACCCCGGTGCCCGCGCTCTCTAGAAACATACTTGAAATAGTAAAGAATAAACTCTGCATTAATTGATATTACTTATAATACCAGCTCCAGATACTAAATAACGCATTTCAAATTCATCGCGATATTTTTCTGTATAGGAACGCACGACAGCCTCTGACGATTCGCCGAAATTAGCCGTTGCGTTTTTCGAAATTACCAAGTACTATCCTACGACATTAATTTGCTAAACTCTGTGTGTGTGTGTGTGTGTGTGTGTGTGTGTGTGTGTGTGTGTGTGTGTGTGTGTGTGTGTGTGTGTGTGTGTGTGTGTGTGTGTGTGTGTGTGTGTGTGTGTGTGTGTGTGTGTGCGTGTGTCTGTGTGCGTGTGTTTGCGTGTGTGTTTGTGTTTGTGTGTGTGTGTGTGTGTGTGTGTGTGTGTGTGTGTGTGTCTGTGTCAATGTGTCGGTGTGTCCACTTATCATTAGCTCGATTGGGTTTTGATACTACAAATGTGACATTTTTTGTTTGGAAAAAAGATGGACTTGGTGTACAGGCACTCATTGGGACTGGGATTCGGATACGTCTTTAACTACTGCGCATCGCTACGATGGGTACAGGAGCATTATTTCTGTGCTTACAAAAGTACAGGGTGAGACACACAGGGTGTCTGTGTATAATTACAAAAAATACATAATGAGAGAGAAGAAAGTTTGTGTTTGTATGTGTGTGTATGTGCGTGTGCGTGTGTGTGTGTGTGTGTGTGTGTGTGTGTGTGTCAATGTGTCTGTGTGTGTGTGTGTCAATGTGTCTGTGTGTGTCTGTGTGTTATAAATAAGTATCACGACTATGGGCCTCAAGGGAATAGTGAGAGACATAAAGTTTGTGTAAATAAAGTACAAGTAAGAATGATTACAAAAATACGAAGAGCGACAGGCAAAAAGAACTGCGGGCCACTCGTATTCGTTATATCGGGAATTCATTAATGCTACGTCCGCGAAACCTTCCTGCTGCCGTCCGTCTGGCGATGCAAATTGCGAATATTTCTGACATTCCTTACACATCCCCATTAATATTAAAACGGCATTTGAAAATGATGTGGGGTACATTATTTGCTTTGAGTAATACCAAGACAGAAATCGACTACTTTAAGTGAAGGAACAGAAGCATACGGACATCAACAGATCACCAACTCTCCGCCCTGAATCTCAATCGCACTATAAACAATTTGCCGAGCCAAATAATAGCAATCAGCATTGCTTTCAAACTTGTAGTCAGTATTTTATGTGAGCTGTCCCTGGCTTCAACTGTCCCTTGTATCGGTCCTTCCGATCTTCTGCGCATTCGCTCTCGCGTCTCTTCCCTCCGTCGTCCGCCCATTTGTTTATCCCTTCCTTCGTCCGCCCACCCGTCCGCCCCTTCGCTTGTCCGCGCAACCTGAGATTTTCAGCGAGGACACGAGTCCAGAAGTTGAAAGCAAGATTTAATACACCGCATTATCTGAACATCAAGGCAATCAAGCAATCCACCCGCCGACGCATGAATTAGTTTTTGCTGCTCATCTTGAGCTGGGTTTGCACTTACCTAATAATATAGGTACGAAGTATATATATTTATACATCTATAGTCTACTGCTGCCCAAATGATGAAGCTAAGCAGACTTCGTCGGATATTTATTTGTGAATTTATATGTCAGGTGTTTCATACTTTGTATCGGACATCGTGGACAGGGATTGCCGTCCTTCACCATGAGATTATTGGACACCCAGCGGACCTTCAGATAATAAAAAGCGGAGGGCTGCTTACTTTTTTGCCGCGCTTGTTTGGCGACTCAAATTGTCGTTACGGTTTTTTTTGTGATCAAATAGTCGCTGCTACCTTCTTTCACGAGTATTGGTGTTTATCGCTAAAGCAATTCATGCAGGATTATCTCCGGCGCCGGTGTAATTTGTTTTGAGCTAGCGAATCCTTGAGAAAGAAGCGAACGTCATTTTTGGTGCTTCGTTTCTTCTAAATAATGTAAGATTTCGGCATAATCAGTTTATTCACAACTTGATAGGATAATTTAATATGAATAATTCTTTTGAATGTCAATAAAATGTTTTGCCATAAACAGTAGTTACTGGTATTTTGATGATGTCCGCACGCCACGAATCCTTTCACAAACCGCAATGATGAGGTGTGCTACTCTGCTTAGCTTATTTGCATGTTGTTATCATTTGGTACACTGATTTACCTGGCATCGTGTAGGTAGCACCATCCCCAACATTGCAACTCGCCGGTTTTATGACTCAGCCGCTCGCTTCTGTGGGCATGTGAGCCTTGCTTGAATTGTGATTATGTCACGTTGAGCAGGTGGGCGAAGGGCACAACCTAATCTACCGCGCGCTTCGCCCCATCGCGGCCGGAGAGCAATTGCAGCCCTCCTACCTCGAGGGTCCCGAGTTGCTGGCGCCCTCATTCCTCCGTCGTCGACTGTTGGCGGCAAGGAAAGGCTTCGAGTGCGGGTGTGCACGGTGCGTATCGGTTGTGTCGGTAGGAGAGCAAGGGCGGGAACTACCATGCAAGTGCGGAGGCCGGACGGCCCCATGTGGACATGGGAAATGGAGGTGTGCATCTTGCCAATGTTCCGACGCCCCTACGGCTGGAGTCCTCGCAATGGAGGAGGCGCTAGTGTCAGCTTTCCTTTCGTCGAAGTCACTACAAAATATCGAGCAAGCTGTGTGGGGTGGGCATTGGGTGTGGAGTGCCGAGATTTGGGCCCGCGGGCTTCCGATGTTGAGAGAGGGTGTGGAAGGCGGCGACGTTGCACTCGCACGAAGCGCTGGCCCTATTTTGCAATCGTACTTTGAATGGTGCAAAGAACGTTGGCCGACGTGCCCACATTTTGTATCAAGCCGAGCGGCGGAAGTCTACGCATGTCTTGCGGCAACTGGCGATGCAGAGTGCGCTGGATTTGCAAGCCGCTTGTGCTCCCCCTACCTCCCCGCGTTACAGTATGAGTACGGCATTGAGGATGGACACAACAAAGCAATGGGAAGCTTCTTCAAATCTCATTGTGGCCGTTGTGGCAAGGCATCCAAGAATTTCTGCTCGAGGTGCAAGTTAGTTGCGTACTGTGGTGCGGATTGCCAGCGGAAGGCGTGGAAGGCCCACAAGAGAGACTGCAACGTGATTGAATAAGATGAGAGAAGAAGGAAATAGTGCCGTCGCTAAAGAGTGAGCATCTACACCGCAACTAGTATGTAGTTTCCTAATGAGGTTTCTAAACCTATTGGCGAATAAATTATTGAGTGAATCGTGTGCTGAACTTTTAGGCGCCATTAGATTATCGACTGACGGCAACTAGAAAGTGGTGATGTCTTCGAATTCAACAATTCACGCTTCCTTGTGAAACCCTCACAAGTGAGTGGGAGTGCTGTTTTTTGCGTACAAAGTTTGGGGAGCGATGTCCAGTGCAGGTTTACCACACTGGAACGCAAAGTGTAGCCAACGCGGATGCCATGAAAGTATGCGCATTGGCACTATCGCGCCCCTTAACTTCCACGCCTTTGGCCAATATTACTTCGAATCAGCGATTCAAACAACGACATGCGCAACAGCACCTTATGGTATTGTAATTTGAACTAATGTCGAGGAAAGCGATACTGCCTATTTTGTGTTCATACGCTTTTGCGATGTTTTTTGCTTGAATAAATGTAAATACTGACAAATGACGCCACAAATCACACGCATTCTTTGTTTCTCGGGTGCACTTGCAAGGGAATCATTTTTCACCGCTGACGTTAGACTTAATCACAATAAGTGCTCCCCACAAACAAATGTACATATATCCCGCAAAATGCTTGAAATAGCCCCCGGTGGCGAGGCGCCTATTATGTATGCATGAGACAAATTGCCGAAATTTTTACAAAAAGTACCGACGAATCGGCTGCTGTCTCATGGCGTTCCCAAAGCTGCCATCTATGTCTTTTGGTTAGGGTCTTACGACGGGGGTCTCCTAATCGATCCCTCTCCGTCGGCAGTAACGACATAATATAAATAATATATTAACAGACATGGTCTATCGCTACGGCAAAATATGATAAATACGATGTCGCTATCTCCACGATGCGCGGCCCACTCCCGCCGCTCGAGGGTGCTGATCATCCTAGCTCGTCCGCGGGTGTGGGTCGAGTCAGGCATGCATGACCTAGGCTCATGTGCGACCCAGTCGAACCGGAGCTAGGGGTAGGGGGGGGAGGGGGGGGGGGGGGGGGGGGGGGGAAGGGGGGGGAAGGGGGGGGGGGGTGGCACGCGAAAACCCCCCTCGGTCATGTCGTCGTAGGCCCCGACGCGATCCACACACACCCTCGTCCCAGTTAATAGGTGCTCCTCGCGTCGCAACTCGCCTCCTGGCATAGGCCTATCCCCCCTCCCTTCGGCGCAGGGGGGAGAACACCATACCCACAAATGGTTGACCATCTGTCGCTCCTCCCGTCGCGTCTTTGATGTCCCGGGCAGCCGCCAGCTATTTCCGGCACCGGTTGATCCGTACAAAACCACCCGTACCCTCCCCTATTGGTTTACGCGGCCATAGGGACGCCGTGGACGGTGTGGACTCCTGATAACCCTAGCACACCACCCTAGGCATCCTACCATCGATGGTGGGTACCGACAAGGGGAGAAGATGGGTGGGGATCCGACATAAAAAGGTGCCGGGTACGGACGTTTTAACCGATACCTCCGTACGGTCTCTTTTTCTGGCGGCAGCCGATCTAATATCATCGCCGCATGACCGTGCCGACCTCTGCCGCGGCTGTCCTCGTCGGTGTTACTGTCTAGCTCCACCCCCCTAGACGGGTTTGCTCGACCTCAAGAGCGCAGGTCGCCGTCGAGCGAGCGCATTTTTCCGGCGGTGCTTTCCGCTTGTCCGCCTTTAGCTCCAACACCCGCATCCCACCGCTGATCCGTCCGTACACTTCTCGCCAAATATTTTAGAGGCACCACCCCCGCCTCCTTACCGGGAGAGTATTTGTGAGTATTCAGTCGCGGAAAAACATATCGGACAAGCCGAGCGGGAGATCTGAGTGTTGGGGTACGGATATTTTGATTTCCAAAACCCTAAGCCTCCCGACATGTGCTAATCACGCGGATCGCAGCTGCCGGTACCTCGTTTAGCCCCCTGCCGTGCCAAGCTTGGAACGATTACATGCTTACCAGCGCCCACGGTGTGGAGGTAGAGGTTGGTGCCGACGGGCATGAGAGCGCACCCCCCCCCCCCCCCGAGGCTACCGGCGGGTGCCAGCCTACCCTCACATATTTTCCACTTGCCGGCTGACAAGAATGCAAATTTGAAATTTGAAACTTGAAATTAAACACAACAATACTAGTAAAAACCGGCTGCTGTCTCTGGGCCAACCCTTATGCTACGCCTAGCTGGACTTAGAAGCGTGGGGCTAGACCGTGAACCACTTATCCCAACCTCTCCAACGGCAGTAACGATACCGTCTAAAACATATCCGTAAACAAGTAATGTCTGAATACATGTATGAAATATAAAATGTCGCTAGTCTCCACGATACGCGGCCTGCTCCAGCCGCTGCGGGGTCGCTGACTAGCAAGGCTGTTCAGCTTGAGCTGGTCGAGGCGAACCTGCCTGACCTCGGCTCCTGTGCGACTCCGGTCGTGCCGGAGCTAGGGGGGAAAGGCACGTGAAAACCCCCCCTCGCATAGGTCGTCGTCGGTCTCGCCTCGATCCTTGCTCAACCCCGCCCGAGGTATTAGCCGCTCCTCCCGACGCAGCTCGCCACCTAGCCGAGTCTTCTCTCCTCCTTGACGAGCTCGCAGCCATCGACCTCGGCCTATAATTGGGCATGCTCTCCGATAGTACGTGCTCATTTCGACTAATCCATGAATACATCCGCAGCCCGCACACCATGCAATAACACTCCACCGAAATCTTCTCTCCTATATCTACCGAAACCCTTCAAACCCGCGCATCAAACGGCCACACCGCCGGCATCGGCGAAATTAAGTCACACAACAAATCTAAGGGAAATGACTTGGCCAACCTCCTAGCCAACGCCGTAGCATTTGGGCAACCCCCTTATGCTAAACGTTTTAAGAGGTGGCCTAAACTCTCATTTTGCCATTGGACTTGGCCATACATCACCCTACTCGAAGACCCTAACCCCCCAAAACCCTATACTAACATCAAAACTGCTGCCCGGAAACATAGCATAGCCTTTAGCACCGCACCACTCCACCTCACCATCAAACACGGAAACCTGCTAGCTACTGCCCACCGCAATAGCGCGGACTTGACATTCCATGGATGGCACACCTCCCTCACGTTCACGCTATTTACGCAGAAAATGGAACTTCTGTGGGGCGTGCACATCACCCGCCTCCTATTATGGAATCGTCAAACCCTCATACGGCCCATGTGCGGCCAAATCACCAACAACATACACATGGCGGGCAAGTGCCCCTTCATGTTTGGTCTCATACATGATAGACACAGCAACCCCTCCTTGCCCAACTCGAACTAAACATCGGCGGTCGTTGGGCGATCGTCACTTTTAACTTCGGAAACAAACCCATCAAATCATTCACTTCTGACGCCTGCCACGAGTGAACCCCTTCCACACTTCGACTTGCCTTACACCCAAGACCATCATATGCCAGCTCGGATAGTGGACGCGAATGAAGGCCTCGACACATCCTATGTCAACCTCTACCCCGCCGTATGTCGAAAAATAGCCTTCTTGCCCCATGCTTACAAACCCGACTTCATCCCCATCCTCGAACCACGCCTCGTGTGACATCCTTCCCACGCCGATGCTACTCATCCATTCGGAAAAAAAAATCGGCGAATGGAAATTCTTCACGGATAGTAAGTAACCTTAAGGATACCCACTACCTCATCATGCAGTAATGCACCCCCACCCCCCGCACAAACGCGCTCCTCTCACATTGGCCGAGAACTCGGGTTGACATCATCCCTATCGATATGAGCCGCACGGGCACACCGTACGCCCTCATTATCAACAACATCATCACATCTCTAATCTCCGAAAATTGAGTGACCGCCCCCCCCCCACCCCGACAAAGTGGCTCTTAATTCCATCCGGAACACCACTCGCATCATCTCCCGGCTGCACAAATAGACTGTCCAATAGCTCCACCACAACTTGCTCACCATTTACCATCAAAACGTGCACTTCTTACGAACAATTCCACCGCACCTTGCGTCCCTTCTCACCCAACAAATCCTACAACATACACACATCTTACTCGATCGTCTTAAAGGAGATTTAAATCCCACCACAATTGAAATGAATTGAAATTGAATTGTTTCCAACATGTACTGGGTGAAACCGGTTGCTGTCTCTGGGCCTTCCACACTATTCCTTGTAGGAAAGTCATGGCTAGACCGTGAGCCGCGTAAATCCAACCTATCCAAAGGGTTTTGGGGGTTCTACTCCCCCCCCGGGGGGAGTGTGTCGTGCGTGAGGGTGGTAGTTGATAGTCCGGGGCGTGTGTGGGAGCGGTAAGTCGAGGCGCGGCGTGTGGTCGTGCGAGATTTGATGCGGTAGATGAGAAGGAGATGGTGCATGCATTGCATAGTATGCGAGTGGAGTTGTGCTAGGATGCGTGTGGTGTCGGGTCGTGCTTTCGAGACGAGTTTGTGAGGAGGGTCGGTGCGGAGGGTGAAAAGGGAAGTGAGAGTGGTTATTGTGGATGTTTGAGGTGTATATGTGCGGCTCATCACCATGCGTAGTATGGAAGGCCAGGGATCGATGGTATCGTTGATATTTTACAAGCACATTTCGCTACGATTTTGGGCACATTTCACATGCGGGGTCTCCGAAAACACCACGAAATGCATCGATATAGTCCGGATAATATCATATATCCCTAGCCTTAGTAGTATGTCGACCTCGGTTCCCGGCCATTATCGTCGAATGGCATTAGCGAGTGGGGTGTACTTATCGCGATTCAATTTTGAGGTATGGGAGAGTGTGGTCTATGCATTATTCCCATTCCCCTATCTAAATCTTTTTAATCCATGAGTAACATCTTCGGCCTTTCGTATGTGCGACAAATCTAGGTTCGAGGAGCCGGATGAATTCGGGTTTGTGTCCGGGGGGTCTCAAGGATGAGGGGAGTAAGTCTTCAGGTAAGATAGAAGAGCAAGAGGCGAGGGAGTCGCGGGCGTGAGGCAATCGGCTGTTGCAACTAGACGGGTGGGCATGTGGATGGGGTGAAGGGGTGGCAGTCAAGGGAGCCGTAGATGAGTGAGGCGGATATGGATGATTTGATGGGTTTGTTATCATTACAGCCGTGATGGTTTCCCATCGATCTCAGTTGTGGCGTTCCATGAGGGAGAGGAGGAGTTGTAGCGCCCTATTGTGGCCGTCACGTATGAGGCCGGACATAGAAGGGCAGTTACCAGCCATGTGGCCGTTGAAGGTGAATTGACCACTCATTGGGCAACGCAGGGTGGGGTTGTGCGGGAGGAGGCGTGTGTTGTGTACTCCTTGAATAAATTATTGTTTATGTGTGAATTGGACATTGGTTTGTGATTTGTGTTTTTTGTGGAAAGTGAGGTCCGCTCCATCCGCAGTGGCGCGTGCGAAGAGGGCACCGTGCTTGGTGGTTTGTGAGAGGGGCGTGTGGGTGCGTTCGGTGTTATATGTGTGCGCGTCGGTTTTGAGGTCGGTGCACCCTTGGGGCGTTGGTTCTCCTAGGGTTTGGGGAATGAGTGTGTAGGGCTAGGTCCAGGTGCCTATCGACACGTCTGAACCCGTGGTGTAGTTCGTGTCGGATGGGTGGCCGTCTGCGACTTGGTTAGCGAGAGCGTCCTCGAGGTCATTGCCGAAAGAGTGGCTGTGTGCTTTGATCTTACCTAATGGGTGCGAATGCCTGGCGTGCACCGGGTTTTGAGGGTGTGCGTGCTTGAGGCAAGTGTGTCGCGGTGGATGTGGTGTCGGTAGGCCGATGGACAAGTCGGGAAATTGTGGATGAGGAGGAGCGAGTATGTGCTGTCCGTAAGGGGGTGAGTGTGGCCGAGTTGTAGGCCGACATCGATGGCCGCGAGTTATGCAAAGTTGATGGTGTGTGAGGGAGGGGTGAAGGTCACCAGAATTTTAACGCATGTAGCCATGGCGGAGTGGGTGGCAGCCACTCCAAGGGTGGAGCAATGTAAACGAAGTTGTGCCAATTCCAAGCAAGAACGCCTCTATTGGGGGAGTATGTTATAAACATGCGCTCTAGTAGAGGGTAGGTGAGACGGTGGGTGGGGTTGGGGGTTCGATGGTAGATGCCTTAGGAGTGTGGTTATTAAGTGACAAAGAGGGACGGGGGTGGGATTGTGAATGAGGGATTGGAGAGGTGAGTGTTGTAGATGAACTCTAGTGTGTTGTGACGGGCGGTCATAGCCGAGTGGGAGGGTAGCGAGGCTAGGGCGAGAGGGTTGGCGGCGAGGTAGATGTCCACCATCCAGCGTGTGCCGAGTGGTGTGGGGTGGGGGTACCTGTGTGTTGGTCCGGGGGTAGGAAGGTGTTTGCGTCGTTGGGGAGTGTGTAAAGGTGGTGGCTATATGGTGATGTGATGTATTTGGAGTGGCGGTATGGAGTATGTTCCCATCGGGGGAGTATGAGGGTGGTGGCGCTGGGGGAGTGAGAGGCTGTGGAGCAGGGACTGAATCCGGATCCTACGGCTCCGCGAATCCCCGAGACTACTCGGGTTCGGACTCGGTCTCGTGGGTCCGGACCCTAGAATCACATGTAATCGCGGGATCCGGACCCTAGAATCACAGGTAATCGCTGGATCCGAACCCTAGGTTCGGTAGGTAATCGCGGGATCCGGACCCTAGAATCACATGTAATCGTTGGATCTCGTACCAATTATTGTAAGTAATCGTTGGATCCGGTACCATTTATTGTAAGTAATCGTAGGATCCGGTACCAGTTATTGTAAGTAATCGTTGGATCCGGTATTCATCGTACTTTAATGGATCCGCGGTAATCGCGAGTACCTCATCCTCGCAAAACGATGTGGAATCGCGATACCCAATCAGTTCTCACGATTCCGAGTATCTCACGATTCTGTGGTGGCCCGAAGTGACACGCTCTTTTTTGGGGAGATATTTGGAAATGCAAATCTGCTGAGGTGTATGTCTAGGATTGGTTCAATAGCCCTGATTGTTGTCATTCCGCAGCCTTGAATCGATTGTAGCCCATCCAAAGGCTATTTAAACGGTGCGTACGCGCTTGAAATCCATCATAATCTGCCCGTCCATATCCAACTCCTATCATAGTTAGCAACAATGGCGGGGCAAGCGGGAAGTAGTAGACCGTCTAGATCAGGGAAGAGCTTGTCATCGACGGCTATCCAACGTACAGAAGAGGAGCTTGTTGGGAATTCAGATAGGGTGTTCATGATACCTCAGTCAAAATTTATTGTATGGGATCCAAGCATGAGCAGGCGCATAGAACTAGTAGAGATGTAAAAATTGAATTTGCAATACAAATTTCCCCCAAAATGCGCAAATTGTATCAATTTGCATGAGTACTTCGAGTAATTGTTGGAATTGCGAACCCAACGAATCCAACGGAACCAAAAGTATGGAAGTACTCATGTACTTGGTTCCGGAACCGAAAACACAAGTACTCGCTGGATCCGAACCCCAGAATCACAGGAAATCGCTGGATCCGAACCCTAGAATCACAGGAAATCGCGGGATCCGGACCCTAGAATCACAGGTAATCGCGGGGTCCGAACCCTAGAATCAAAAGTAATCGCCGGATCCGAACCCTAGAATCACAGGTAATCGCGGGATCCGGATCCTTTTTTTAGAGGTACTCACTAGTTCCGGATCCTAAAAAATCAAGTACTAATGGATCCGAACCCAACAAAAAAATGGCGGATCCAGTCCCTGCTGTGGAGTGGGCACTAGTGATTGCGTGTTCCATGGCGCGTCTCATGCATTCACGGTCGTGTTCCAGAATAGCGATATTAGTGCCGTGGCCCCATGTGTGTGGGGCGTTCTTGTTGCTAGAAGAGAAGACTGCGTCTTCTAGGTAGAAGGAGTGGTAAGTGTGTGAGTGTAGAGACTTGTTGAAGGGATCTGAGTAGAGTTCGGTTTGAATATAAAAGGTGCTGCGAAGGGTTGAGAGGAAGTCTTCACTAGTGGCCCATCTGTTGCGTGTGGTGATCGCGGGTATAGGTGAGTAGATTTCTGAACGGGTGCCGAGTCGTGAGATGAGGCGGTAGACCTCTCCTTCGAATGTGCGGTGTGTGTGACGAGTACATTCCTACAATAGCAGTACATTTCAAGACATTGTACATGTACTCGTTACCAATTCTAATCTGTGCTTTTCCATCGGAAGGATGTACATCGTGGGTACGTAGCTATTGCAATTTAGCGAGGGTTCTTACGCGTACCGTACTATCAATACCTCCCGTTACGTACAATACATCTAACCAGCTAGATGACGCGATAGACGAGGCTCCAATAATAAACGAGACTTCCAATGCTAGACGAGCCGCGTCCCTAGTCTTTTGATAACGGTTGGAGAGCCCTAGCAACTCACACGTAGACCAAGCGAGAGTAGGTGCAAGCTAGCTAGGCGAAAGCTATTTAAGCCTAGTGCTATAGAGGGAGGTGACATAACCATTTAACCAATTCCTTTGTTCAATTATTACAATCCAATGTTAAATACTAAATAGTAAACATTTTCACATCTCTCCCCCCATATGCACTTCCACTTGCAAAGACAACATCAACATTTAGAACAGAATAGAATTGTGCACGCAATTAGCTCTCTGCATGTCAACTGCCACACTAGTTTCCGAGCTCTTTGGTCGACGCAAGCTTTCTATGTTGCTTGCTCGTTCAACAATGTCTAGTTGATTTGAAATGGCTTTTGTCGGACCCTGTAAATACGTGGTGGTCGTACTAAATGTCGGAGGATCCAAAGCATCGGACAAGAAAATCGTTTTACAACGTGAACCTCGTTCGGGTAACACATGGATTTCTGCCGGTTCGATTTTGCCAAATGAAGACCATGTCGACGTTGCCGCTCGTGAGTTACGTGAGGAAACTGGCCTTACTTTGACTTGTGATGACTTAACTCTTTTGAGTAATAATCCGGTTCGAGTGTCGCTACCTGAAAGCGAATATCAGCTTGTTTACGTCTTCTCGGCATATGTTCCGGTACCTTTCGTCACAGCTTATGTACGCACTCATGCTAAGCTTGTGCAAGATGTTACGGCACCGTCTACAACTGATCTTGATGGTACTTACGTCGTTCCGGCTACGATTGACAATGACGGTCTCTCACTTACGCCGGCTAAGTCGGGGCAACTTCCTTACGTAACTCGTAAGTTCGAGCTACTTCACTTTGGTTACGTGGCTCAATGGGTAATTTTTAGTCGAGCAGTGACTACTAACCAATTGCTATGTCACGAGGACACATCGTTACCGAGTCAGTTTCTCTTCTATTCTCGGTTTTTAATTGTCGACTCTGGTCATGTTTGGATGGTGAGTAGAGGTGACATTAATCACATGTGTGGAGAGACGCCGACTGATTTACGTATGGGCATTTCGGCCCCTACAACCAACTTTGCCGCCCTGACTTTGATCCTTATTGAGACGCAACGTAAAGCTGCAATTAGCTTCCGTTACCAATATGGTCGTGACGCAAGTGAGCTAGAGGAGTGGCTCGAGGCGCAGCCTCAACGCTTCGCCATGCTTGGCATTGATGCCGACTCGTACAACGTTACGTCTCAATTCTCTTGACCTTTGAACAGTTGGCGGCTCTACCGTAAGTAGCAAGCTCCTACTCTAGACGTCTTTGTGGCCGAATATTCGAGATTTCGCAATTATCGCCCTGCTTGGACTTACGCAAGGCAATCTGAGTTACGCCGACTACACTCAGTTGTTCAACATTTTTTGCGTAGGTCCCGTCAACCTCTTACATATGATCTTCAGTGCGTCAAATTCATTGGTGGACTGGCTAGTTTTCAACTTCAAACTCAAGCCAAATCCCATCGATGACAACAAAGGGGCTACAATTTACCCGTTGTGAAGCTACAAAACTTTCTGACTACTTCGCCACATTTGGGTCGTGCTAGACCAACAACTACTCAATCGACAACCATGGAGGTGGACAGCTCACTCGCAAGGGACCTAATGACAATCCTTTGGTCAAAGAGGGGCTACACTTTACCCTTGGTGAAGCTACCAAATTTTCTGAATGACCTCGTCACTGATTCACCACATCTTGGTTGTGCTAGACCGGCAGCTACCCAATCGACAACCTAGGGAGGTGGACAACTCACTCGCAAGTGACCTAATGACGATTCTTTGGTCAAGGTGTCTAGACCTTGGCAACGTGGTGAAAGTACATGGTCTGGTCGAGGACGTGGTCGTGGAAATGATCGTGGAGGTCGTGGTCGACCTTCTTCAAACACTAGCCGAATCGACCTGAGCGCTATCGCCGAAGATTTAACTCCACATGATCGTAAACGTCATCAAGCGGAAGTGCCACAAGAAGGGGCATCGTCTGTTGCATTGCCTTGAGCTCAAAGGCAAAGAGGCAGTAGGAGCTCCTTCGAAGCAGAAATGATGGTGGCAAGGCTGCTCTTCCGTCGAACTCGAGTAGATGGCTACATCGAATGGTCGTCCTAAGACAGTGCTAGCGACAGAGGTCGTCGAGACCCGTTCGACACCTCCATCGACTACAGTCGCGACACGTTCAAGACTAGTTGTTGCGAGACATAGTTTTGTGTGGTAATCAAGTTGCTACACAGCAATGTTGGTCAAGTAGCATCGTGATGGTCCGGCTGTGACTCAGCACTATAAGATGACAAGCAAATCAGCCATAGAGAGGATAAGGTTGCTGATGGTGGCAAGTTGTTGAGCGTTAGATATCATCTAAAGGCTCAGAATATACGCTGGCGTGTGCTCACCACAAGGTGAGTGCGTGTCATGTGATAGGCAAGCGCTAGGCACTTGCTGAGGGTTAGATGACATGCAGTGTCACTCACCTAGTGTAAGCATTCCTTCTCGCCCCCTCAACTTTGACATGTTATGGGCCCTCAAGCTGCTAGTTGTTGGAGTCATTTGTCTTGACTGGAACCTAGAGCTTGCTTCTCGAAGAGTGGTAGACCTTTGTGGTGTCGCACGATACGTGAGGTGCGACTGGCTCACAAAGTGGTTGGCTCTTGCTTGTGTTTGTAGCTTTACTTCGATATCCGGCTGGTAGCGACTTGTTTGTGTCGCTTGGAGCCTTGAACCCCCGAACGCCGACTCGTGTGACGTGAAGATCGGCTTGCTTCCTTTGTTTTTCCTTGGCGCTTTCTGGAATTTCATCCGCTTCCGGAGCATGTCACCCACCACTTTGTTTTCTCGTGAAAGCCTGTAGTGGTCCGGCTGTAATTATGGAAAGGCATCTTACCACAAGTGTACTAGCACTCATGGTTAGTTGTTTACATAATATACATGTTATTCTGAAGATGGTCACTTCCTGGGACCTCCTGCGTCTCTCGTGGCTATTAGCGACGCTATGCCGGAGGCGTATGCTAGCATCGGCCTCACGGTAACCATCCGCAATAACTGTTTGTATTCCCCTTTGGGCGTCGGTGATGCTTTTGATAACTTACCCAACGGCCATACCATGCGGAGAGTACATGTCTCCACGGAAGGGGCGAAAGTATTGGGAGGGCCATTGGGTACATCCGATTTTGCTCGAGACGTCTTCGAAACGGCCTTAAGTAAGTATGAACCCTACGGCGATCGTCTAAGGGGTCTTGCGGCTCACCGGCACTGTCACACTGCGCTTCGTATCCACCAACACTGCAACCGCCGATTTCGAGACTTTGCCCGTACGGTCCCCCGCGGTCTTGACTGGGCGAGGGCTACGGTAACATCGTCGTGACCTTCCTCGAGCGCGCTGACAATGTCACCCTTGATGTGGCGGCTGAGATATTGGGCCTTTCCGCATCTAGCCTACCCCGCAACACTCGCTCCGAGATGTGTCTTCCCATACGTTTCGGAGGCATGGGGGTGGGGGATTTTGTTGCCTTGGTGGATGCGGCCCATGTCGGAGCGGCCGGTTTGGAAGTGGGCACTGCTATCCGTTTCCTTACAACGCAAGATGCTCGCGTGCGTGGGATTCACGCTCTCGCCGAGTCCGAACCCTTGATAACCACAATCTTACCAATGCTTTCCCCGCAACGTCCAACGGTGGCTCGCGCATGCTGTGTAGCCGAAGTCCGATCAAGCAACGAGCAGATTTCTCGATCCCTTCACGGCCTACCCTCTCTGGTACTCTTCTCTGCGCTTGCCACGGACAATTTTCCGAAACTACAAGCCGACATCAATGAGCGCGTCAACTTGCTTCGCTACGCGAAACTCGCTCCCACGTTTTCTTACCGCGCTCCCCCGGACTCTAGGCGCTTTGTATCTCGTCTCGGCCACGGCGCCCTTGCGTTTTTTGCCTCAGACCCACCTACTTCGGGTCGCTTGGGCGAGCTCCGTGACAAGTTCCATGAGCACTACGACGCAGTTATCCGCGTCGCGGCCTGTCGCATCTTCGGCATGCCCTCATCCCGCACCCTCTCTACTCTACGCTCCCCCATTGCTTGTGTTTCTTGCCATCTCTCCGTACAAGCTATGCGGGGTGCATTCGCGTCGGCGGGTGTTGACGTGTCGGATGATGCGTGGGCCACAGCTTTTGTTGACCATTTGGTTGGATGCGTTGGAGTTGCTTCGGTCAACACCGCTCACTCTTGGTTAGTGACGGCCCTTACGGAAATCATCTCCGCGGTTTGCGACGCACTCGGGGTTGGCGTCGAGGTTCTCATAGATCCCACGATGTTGGCTCAATTCCCCAACGGCAACGACGGCCTCCCTGCGGATGTGGGTGTCATGCACTATCACGGCATCCGAGGCACCAAACTTGCTCTTGACGCCGTGGTTTCTGGTTTGTTCGGCGTCTCTAGCCCCCCGTCTCCCGAAGTCGCTCTACGCCGTGATGAGAAGACCAAGTTCGAGAGGTACTCGGAGGGGGTGAGGACTGAGGAGTCGCCCCGACATCCGCTTCATTCCCTTTGCAATCACGGGATTTGATACTCTCGGCGGCCACGCCACGGCTTGCTTGACGGAGATGGCCAAGCATGCAACCGCCTCTAAAGGGATGCATGTGGACAAGTTGTTGGCCTCCTGGCGCTGAAAGGTCTCTCTCGCTGTCCATGTTGCTCACGCGGACAACGTCTTGCGCGGTTTATCCGCCGCCGCAGACGGTGCGGAGGCCGCTTCCTTCTCGGCTGGGATGCCTTCTCCTGAAGCACGGCGGGCATGGAAAAGATGGCAGTGTTTGCGTCGTTGGGCAGGGCGTATAGGTGGTGTGTATACGTACTCTGAGTTGGGCGAGAAGAGTGGCAACATGATCACGGAAGAGTGATATCCATGTATTTATGTGTCCATCATCTTGGGTTGCTACTATAGGTGATGACGATTGCTATAGGTGATGATTAATCCCTCTAATTTCTCCTCTCATACGATGCAGCAGTGTAAACTGACGTACGAAAGAAAAAAAATTATTATATAGGGAGTCCAACCCAAATAATCACATTGATGGGCGAGGGAGCCACCACGAGCCCCCTTGCTACAGCTGGACTACACATCGCCATATAGCGACATTGAATATTACTACACTTGCATGCACATGTACCGTCGGATTTCATTCGCATAGACATCTCACGACACTCAGCCTTCTTCTGTAAAAGACTGCATTGTTTTAACAGGCAGTATATACTAAAATTATATATAGAAAGAACTATCACACCTTTTCGAGGGCACGACACCACGGTGCCTCTGTGAGGTAACCGGGGGGTGTGCCTTGTGTACTTTGTTGGAATATATATATAAAATCCAACCTTCTTAAAACTGAAGAAAATGATGAAGCAGTTCTACGTCGAATAAGTACCGGTTGGATTTCTGAAGAAATATCGGGAAGTATGTATAGGGCAGGTGTGCTGGGAATTTATGTGTCACCATCGGACCATAAGTCCTTTATGCGACGGATTTGGAGAATGTCAACCGGCGGGCATATAGGCGTGCCACCGGCCCACCACCCGGATGTGCCAGATAGCCCTACTTATACCCCAGTGTGCCCTTGGTCAATGTCTCCTGGTTCTGCTTAAAGGGGCTAAAAAAGCCGCTGAGACAGCTAAAGACATTGCGCGAGAACCCTTAGCCGACCGGGAAAACCCAAGTCCCTGTCTACATATGACGGGCAGAATATTTGCTTGGAGTCCGAGCCGGACATACGGCGTACTCGTAGGCTTGCGCTTGCGTGCCTGCCCTTTGGGCGCTTTCGAAAACTGCCGGTATGCATTTATTTTAATGCGGGTTAGTTAGCCAACTCATGCTACGGGATCTTGGTCTAGCATGATGTGGCTAGTGCAGATCTTTGCGTATGAATTGCCCTGCTTCGGCACCGACACCCTTTCACTCACCAAATACCTCTTGCATCGACCCTCAAAAATCTTTTCGACAATGACCGACCACAAACTTATTGAGACATTGGACGGGGGAAGGGCTATCGACCTACGGCAATGCATCCTGAAACAGTAGTTTCAAACCTAAGACGACAGCACGTCAAAAGTACAGCAGTCAAGAGTGGACGAAATTCGGAAGGACACTGTAGCTAGAAAAGCGGGTTTTTGAGTTTTATGGCAGTTGGTAGCCGCTTGGTCACAGTGCTGCTGCCGACATACGTCCACATCACCGGGCACACCACCCCGAACCACCACTATGCCGCCTTCCTTGGGATTAGTAGTTACGCCGAAGGCAGCGAACTAACCGGCCAAACCGTGACGCGTATGGGTTCATAATAATCCTGAGAGTGCTGTAAAGGGCGCGATGCGGTCGGGTGCGGTGACTGGACACGCCCGTGCGTGGACGGAACTGCCGTACGCACGTGATCACTCGGGATTGCCCTACCCGAACATTGTAGACCACCATATTCACCGTCCCAAAACCCCCCGTCCCAAATAACCGCCTTCAAACGACTAATCATGATCTTGTGGCTGCAGATGACGTTAAAAATAGTCTATTTTGAGCGTACGCCGTCGTTTACGAGGAGGATGGAGTGACTCGCTTGTGAGAAATTACATAGCGGCGCAGATAAATATCCAGCAGCCGCTCCTTTTGAAGTAGCCGCCCCCGATCCGTCCTCTACTAGTAGCCCACCTCCGAATATCCTGACCATAGCAGCAAAAATGACACGGCCCACCCCGTCGCAGATAAATTCACCAGGCAGGGGGCGAAACGGCTATATGCTGCCGCCCACGGTATTTTTCCCCGCGGTCTTCTTCCATCCCCGCACCAGCCGCAATCTTCGACGCAATCAACCTGACCTGACCTGTTCGACGCAAAGCTCACCCGCTTTGCTTTGCAAGGCTGAAAACATTTTACGGTTGTTTGTTTGCACGTGCTGCTGCTGTGTGTACCATACTGAGTGTGAGTGTGTTGTTTAGGAGGCGCTCGCTGTTGTGTGTGTGTGTTTGTACGCGCGCGCCTACTTTTGAAAGTGTTAGTGGTTTGGTTATTGCTTAATTTTGTGAGTGTGTCGAGAGGTTTGTGTCTGTGAATGTTTCTTGGGTGTGGGCGTGTATGCCTGTGTGTGTCTTTGGGTTTGAGAGCGCCCACTAAGGCGTTCTTACCAATAATGTGTGTGTGTATGTGTGTGTGTGTGTGTGTTTCTGTGTGTGTGTGTGTGGGGGGGGGGGGGGGGGGGGGGGGGGGATGTTTTATGTATATTTTGACGATTGCGCGCCTGTATGAGAGGGAGCAAAAGAGAGAGCGTGTACGCGTGCGCGATTGTGCAAGTAAGGAGGTGGTGGTGGTGGTGTGTGTGTGTGCGCGCGCGCTATGGTTGATATGGCAGTGTGTGTATGTGCTAATTGTTTGTGTATGGCAACGAGTACGTGTACGTGTGTGCTAATAAGGAAGTGTTCGCGACTTCGTTCCGCGACTTGGCCGACACCGTTCCGCGACTACGTCACCGCTAACCCCTTCGCGATACTAGCCCCTCCTAATGACGAGCCTATGGAGGGGGCCATGTCACGGGAACCCGACTCCATCGACGCCGACGCCGATGGTTTTGTCCAAGCCGTATGGTCTACAGCCCGTAGGGTAGGGGCGGTTTCACGCACTAGGCGTAAGAGCCTCGGGCCTCCGCTACAACGTTCTATCCTAGGGGCTATCGCTCGTCGTCGGCATGCTTTTTTGGCCTTGTGCCAAGAGGCCCGCGGCCCTATCCAATCCGTAGCATTGGATAGGTATATCGCTGCGCGCTTACGGGTTAAAAACATGGTCCGAACTAACCGCCGCCGCCAAAAGGCTAGAGCCATAGACAAGGCCATTAACGACTTTAGACAAGGTGGTGGTAGGCGGGGTTTTTGGAAATGGGCCCGCTCTATTGCCAAGGGTCATCCTACGCAAAGCAACCGCGCGGAACAACCAGTGCATGATCCTACGTCGGGAGTACTCCATACCGAACCGGGTGAAATTAACGCGTGCTGGGCGCGGCACTATCGAGAGCTTTTGCGCGACCCTCAACCTGCTGCGTGTAGGGCTACCATTTACCGCGAGGCATGGGAACGACGCCGAGGGGGCCGGCCCCCCTCCCCTGCGCTAGATGGGATTAATGGACCCATTGGTGGAGGGGAACTTCGCAAGGCCCTTAAAAGATTAAATAATAATAAAGCTTCAGGGGTGGATGGCATAACCGCGGAGACCTTAAAACTGGCGATATACGCCCCGGATAGCCCTTTTGGCAAATCCCTATTGGAGTTGATGAATAAGATATGGACTACTAAATGTGTCCCTAAGCAATGGTGTAGCTCCGCGGTCGTGTCAATACTAAAAACAGGGGACGTGACCGTCATGGATAATTATAGGGGCATTTCCATTATGGGGGCTCTTATTAAACTACTAATGACGGTCGTAACCCAACGTCTTCAAGATGTATGTGTTAAACCCCAAGTGTAAACTGCGACAGTGTATACATCATACGTACAATGTATATACTGTCTAGCACTTGAGACGGTATATACACTGTACGCCTTTTTGTGTACAGTGTATACACTGTCTCGCAATATTTCAGACAGTGTATATACTGTCTAAGACTTGAGACGGTGTATACACTGTACGTCAAAACAACGGACAGTGTATACACTGTACACACCGCTACCTCTCTGCTACGTACAATATGGAAACTTGCTGAATAATGAGAGGCAAAACCCCGTTTTATCGGAGGCTTTTTCCCGCGCGCGGGATATGGCCATATAAGTCTGCAGGATCTGTCGCCATTTCGCAGTGTCATCACCCCGATCAGCGCACGCACGACCGACAACCACCACGGACAGGCGGGGGACAGTGTAAATTAAAAAATATTTACCGGCGGATAGGCTATCGTCCCGCCGACACAACATGAGTGGCGCGTCAGAGTCGGCGGGAGGGTCGGAGGGCGGCGAGCTGGGCAGTACCGCCCATGCGGCGGGCGGCGGGAATAATACTTGTGTGGTGGGTACTGCCGCGGGCACCCCGTCGCTATCCTGCGAGACGTATACATGTAAAGACAGAGGGGCAGACGTGTAGAGGGAGACACACATACATAGATAGAGAGAGGGAGAGTGTAGAACCATGGATAAGGGTTCGATAGAGGAAGCAGGATAGTTACAAGGGATAGTCGAGCAGGCCCCACAAGGGGGCCAGCTGTGGGGAGAAACGGAGTGAACATAGAAGAGTGGCGACCGGCAAGGCAACGGATGGCCCGGCCGGCCGGCACCGGCGGCACGCACAGGACCGCCGGCAGTGCAACACAAAGTACTAGGGCAAGACAATAGCTACAGTGTACATAAGCACAGTACATAAGGAGGCGGTTGCTAACACTCCCCCTCAATGTAGCCAAGGTCTTGCCATACAACCTCGAGCTTGCCATAAGATTTCCCGTCGTGACAGAAAGAGAGGTTTTCACGGTGGGAGAAGCCTTGCGCTAGGCCGAGGTCCGCGTAGGTGGTGCGACATGCACTTACAGAAACCCGCTGTTATCGGTAGTTGGCCAACAAAAGCGGTGTCTGACACACTGCGTTAAGTACTGGAATAACTTGTAGCGAGGGAATAAACTGTCCACGGGCGAATTGGTCGGCGCATCACAGTGGCGACCGGCGGGGAAAGAACATAGCGACACAGGATAGTCTTCACCGTGTAGCCACTCGAGAGCAGTAGCCGGGCGCTGCTCGTGTAGAATCCCCCCTTCGGCGTGGGCAGGGTTAGACCGGCGCTGAGGTCAAATGAGCGTTGCCTCGAAAATAACCGGAAAGTGTGCTGATTTAAAGTACTGCGCTTGCCAAAAGGCGATGAAATTACCGGTGGCCGGCGCGGGGTAGAGCTGGTGTAAAGAGATTTAAGTGACCACCAGCCTGTGAAAGGTCTGGGGGCGAGAGAGAAAGGTGCCACAATGACGACCTGCCTATGGACGGGCTGGCGTCGAGAGAAAGTGACCACAACCCATTTGACGGGCTGTGAGGAGAGAGAGTGAAGTGCCACAATGACTGTCGGCCTATGGACGGGCCAATGTCGAGAGAAAGTGACTGCCGGTGTGCCTAGAAGATACCGGATGTTCCCCTAGGGAAAAAAATATCCCAAGTAACCAAGTGGAGGGGCCCATAACCTGTAGAACCATGGATAAGGGTTCGATAGAGGAAGCAGGATAGTTACAAGGGATAGTCGAGCAGGCCCCACAAGGGGGCCAGCTGTGGGGAGAAACGGAGTGAACATAGAAGAGTGGCGACCGGCAAGGCAACGGATGGCCCGGCCGGCCGGCACCGGCGGCACGCACAGGACCGCCGGCAGTGCAACACAAAGTACTAGGGCAAGACAATAGCTACAGTGTACATAAGCACAGTACATAAGGAGGCGGTTGCTAACAGAGAGATACACATACACGTAAATACTACACACAATTATAGACACATGACATACACGTTTACACATACACACAAACGCGCGCACACATAGATACGAAGACATTTATAAAGAATGACACACACACACACACACACACACACACACATACACACACACACACACACACACACACACGTGCATACACATTCACATAGATATGGTATGTGGAGAGGAAAACACAAGGTCATACCTTGAGAAAAAGTGAGAGACAGTCTCACACAAATGCAAATAAGAAAATCGTAAAAACGCAATAACAGAAAATGAGAGGGAGAGGGAGAGATAGAGAGGGAAGGGGCGGCGGTAGTGGTCATGAATTGGATGATGGAGGTGTTGATGAGGAGGAGGGCGGTGGTGGTGATAAGGGTGAAACGGATACACGCACAAACACACACACACACACACGCACGCACACACACATACACATATGCACACACACACACGCACACACAAACACACACACACACACGTACACACACACATACACATATGCACACACACACACGCACACACACACACACACATATACACATATGCGCGCACACACACGCTCGCACACGAAATCTAGAGAGGAAGACATTGAGACATAACGAGAGGAAATTGGAAGACATTCTCACACATACGGAAACGCAATAGAGAGAGAGAGAGATACTGTGTGTGTGTGTGTGTGTGTGTGTGTGTGTGTGTGTGTGTGTGTGTGTGTGTGTGTGTGTGTGTGTGTGTGTGTGTGTGTGTGTGTGTGTGTGTGTGTGTGTGTGTGTGTGTGAGAGAGAGGGATAGATATAAATATCGTTACATATAGATGAGAAGTGATCCCTTCTTTCCTTGCATTCGTAATAACCTTTGCATTTGTCGAATTATAACCGGCCAAATGAGTTTGGGAAACGCATACCGAATAAACACCAATACGTGCATCATAAGTCAAGTACCATCAACCCACCACCCTCCCCGTCGTCACCACCACCGTCCTTCCCCTTATCACCACCACCGTCCTCCTGCTCATCATCACTACCGCGCTCCGTCTCATCAATAACACCGCCATCCCCCTCATCACCACCACCGCCCTCCTCATTACCACCAACACCCCCCCCCTCATCACCACCACTGTCCTTCCGCTCATCATCACCACCGCCGTCCTCCCCCTCATCATTTATTCCACCATCAAATGCACCATCCAAAAAGCCTTCTGCGGAAAGTCCCAACTTTGCTAGGAGATCGTCCTCCGCCCACAACCCATTTAGTAGGTCATCTGACAAGCGAAGGGACGATATGCCGCACTTTGCCCTTTGGCCAAAGACAAGCTTGTAGGGCGTCTGTGAAAGTGATGTTGCATCGCACATTGCATATGCATGTCATTCGCACAATGGTGTTGCTCATCATACAATCACAGAAATTCGCAGGGTGTCCCACCATTTTGATAGCTGTATGATGTGAATTGTTGTATTGCGCGGTGACAATAAGAGCGGCGAGGGGCCAATTGTCGCTATTGTTGTCATGTAGCCACGCACGGATCTGAAAATAAACAAGAACATGATGTATTTGTTAGGGGCAAAGAGTGTGTGATTTCCAACATGGCTTTGTGTCACTTGCCTTTTGTTGCACGGTACGATTGAACCTCTCGATTCCCCCATTAGACGGGCTGTGTCTAGGGCTTCCAGTCACCATGCGGCACTCTGGCCACAAATCACGGAAATGTTTGCAAATGTCTCGCACATCTTCGGTGGTGAGCGTGCCCTCCTTGATAGCCATGCCCGCAAACTCTTTGCCGTTGTCTGGTTGGAGAATAGCGGGCGGGCCAATGACTGCAAATATCTCCAGCAAAGCCCGAGCGATGGTGACGTGCTGCCACAAGCAAACACTAATTTGTAATTTGCAGCATTAAAGTAAACCATTCAATTACGCAATACACACATGACCGTAGAATACGCCCGCACTCACCCTTTTGTCTGCGACAGGACGTACTACCCCAAATTTGCAACCATGGTCACAATATGTGAGCAACCACTTATAGCCGGAGCGGGGAGAAGACTGAAAGTCGATAAGGTCAACTTGTCCCCGCGTCCCAAAACCATGGGTGAGGATGGGCATGTTCCCAGCTCGGGCCTTCCGAGAGGAGGTGCGGGTGCTAACACATGCCCCACACCCATTCGCGTACAACTTGCACATGGCGCGGGTAATGTTGGAGTACAACTCAGTGACAGCCTTGTGCATGACAAGCGCCTGACCATGGCCACTACCTCTATGCACATCTCGCAACACGCGAAATATATCTTCGAAGGCGATAAGGGTAGGGGGGGCGTCGCCTGTCCCATCTGCCATATGGGCGTCACGCTTTCGCGCGAGGCGCAACGTCCCATCGCCAAACTCGACAAGGCTATAGCACTTGTCCATGTTGTATATTTCTCGGGCGTGCCTCTCCTACACAATAACGTGACGAATCCCCAATTGGCGACCATGCAAGAAGGGCGCAAGGCGGGCGGGGGGGAGGGGGAGGGTGAGTGGCTTCACCATGTTCGTTAAGTTTTGGAAGTTGTTAAGGGCGAGCACGATCTCGTCGTAGCGCTCTTTCGTAATTCGAGTACTGTTTCGCCCGCGACCCTTCGCGTCCATTTCCTCTAGAGCGGAGTAGAAGCGAAGACGGTGCTCCTCAACAACACCCGGGTCCTCGAGTGCGGTATCAGCATTGCGGCGTACTCCCGGGCGACGATGATGGCGGATGGCGGTAGGGGCGGCATTACCCACATTAGTGTTATTTCCTCCACCCACGGCATGGGCGCTAATGCCAAAATTTCCCTAGGTTGTAAGGGTGCAAGATAGCTTTAGTGCTTATCTGTTGTCATACTACGATAAACCGCCTGAAACAAATATCACCCACGAAGTTTCAACGAGAAGATGAGAATTGGCTTTCGATGCACTTATTTGTGTTTTTCCGCCGGTTTGAGTTTCCTGACCTCATTTGTCCGGGTATACTTCGATATATACTAAGGTCATTACGAGTGCAAGACAAGAAGGGACATCTATCTCTCTGTCCCTCACTCAAACACACACACACACACACACACACACACACACACACACACACACACGACGGGGTGCCCGCGGCAGTACCCACCACACAAGTATTATTCCCGCCGCCCGCCGCATGGGCGGTACTGCCCAGCTCGCCCCCCTCCGACCCTCCCGCCGACTCTGACGCGCCACTCATGTTGTGTCGGCGGGACGATAGCCTATCCGCCGGTAAATATTTTTTAATTTACACTGTCCCCCGCCTGTCCGTGGTGGTTGTCGGTCGTGCGTGCGCTGATCGGGGTGATGACACTGCGAAATGGCGACAGATCCTGCAGACTTATATGGCCATATCCCGCGCGCGGGAAAAAGCCTCCGATAAAACGGGGTTTTGCCTCTCATTATTCAGCAAGTTTCCATATTGTACGTAGCAGAGAGGTAGCGGTGTGTACAGTGTATACACTGTCCGTTGTTTTGACGTACATTGTATACACCGTCTCAAGTCTTAGACAGTATATACACTGTCTGAAATATTGCGAGACAGTGTATACACTGTACACAAAAAGGCGTACAGTGTATATACCGTCTCAAGTGCTAGACAGTATATACATTGTACGTATGATGTATACACTGTCGCAGTTTACACTTGGGGTTTAACATATGCCAAACAAATAAATTAATCCGCCGGTGGCAAGGGGGATTTATGCCAGGGGAAGAGTGCCCCTTGCAAGTCGCGAGCATATTTGATATCGCAGGCCGCCGCCAGGCGTTAGGGCTACTCACGTATGCGGGATTTATAGATTTACGGAAAGCATACGATACTATCCCTCATGAACTTCTATTTTCTAAACTAGAGGCTAATGGGATCACGGGACATATGCTATCCTTCCTTAAAGCTCTATATAGGGATAGCACTGTCCGAGTAAAAACTGGAGAGGCCCCGGGCATATTATCCGACCCCATCCCAATAGAGCGCGGACTGCGACAAGGGTGCCCAGCATCCCCAATCCTCTTTAACATATTTATTAATGATATATTTGACGGGATAGAAGGATTGGGATGCGAGGTGCCGGGATGCGTTGACATGCTTGACTCTAGGCAACCGTTAACGGTGCCGGGCCAATTATTCGCCGACGACACCGTGGGCCTTGCGCCATCGCTCGATAACTTGCATGCCATGTTCGCCCACTTTTCCCAATGGGCGGAGGACCACTATATGGGATTCGGTGTAAAACAATGCGGGGTAATGGCGCTAGGCCGCCACTCCGATGTAGTCGCACTACGCGAACAAGCTCGGGGGGGAACGGGTACCGGTTGTATCTGAGTATAGATATTTAGGCGCGTTGATAAATTCGGATTGAAGTATGCGAAATATCGTGGGCGATAGGGTAAACAAAAGTAGGCGCGCCGTTGAAGCGCTCGACTCGGTGTTAGGAGGGCGGGATATCCCCATTAATGTACGCACCTCGGTGCTTAAGACCTGCATATTGCCGGTCCTTACTTACGGGTGTGAAGTATGGGGGATGGATTCGACTAGCGGCGTCAATAGATTACAAACTATATTAAATCAATGTTTGAGGCGCCTAGTTGGGGTGGGTGCAAAGGCCCCTGGGGTAGCCACAACGCCACTCCTACGGGAGCTAGGAATAGCACCCATAGAAGCAATGGCAGCAGCGGCTAGGACAAGGGCATTCCTAAAAGCGCCCACCCTAAATACATGCATAAGCGATCTAGTGCGCCAACCTAGTCGTATGCGCCCAAATACTTGGACGTCTGGGACCGTGCGGTGGCTGGATCGTTTTGCTAGGGCAAGTGCGGAATTAGCCCAAAACGTACGCGTCCCATCCACTTGGAGGTCTTTGCAACCACGCGTGGCCTCTAACCTTGTTAAAGCAGCGGTATGGGGTCGTTTCGAGACATCATCGTCGGCATGTACTAATGCGTGGAGAATTTATTCCCAGGCCTCATATGTTGGGAACCCATTGCCACAATACGGCACGGGCATTCCCGCGGGGGCCGTTGCAGGGTTACACATTATGATTCAATTGCGTACGCGTGTATTTCCCATAGCCCGTCGTCTTGCCAGCATTCATGCCATGCCTGAACGTTTTCTCCATCATTGTCCTGCATGCGGCGGGGATGTTATTGAATATATAGAACATATTTTGCTTGAATGCCCACGTTGGGAATGCCACCGTCGTAATTTTGGGGCGCTAGCCCCAGATTTTAATGGTTTTGTGCGTCGTTTCGCTACATCCCCCGAAGATATAAATGCCTTACTTTTAGGCGGTGTCCCCCCTTCCCTCCATGGCGCCACCCATTTTACAGGGAATGGGAGGTTTTTCAAGTTATGGCGCCAAGCCCTCCCTCATATTGCTTTCTTTGTAGTTCATGTATCGCACTCCCGAAATGTTTTGCTCCGTGAGATGGGCCTTGGTCCTTCTCGCATTTCTCGAATGGGTCGACGCCCGGACGGGTAGGGCAGACCTTTCTTGGTTAGTGCCGGGAATGCATTCATGTTTGCTTGCATGTCACTGGAAGGTTTAAGTTGGTGAAACTCCAACACTGGCCTCGTGTGGGGTTAGCGCAGTACGGTACGGTTCTCGTACTTAATGCACTCACACGAGCGTCGCCTACCCGGGAGTATGATCGATGATGAGTTGAGGTTTGTTTCGAACTTCTGCTCTCAGTCATGCTTGCAAAACGCCGCATGTAGAGGGTGCCGGTGCGGGTTCCCTGCCAGTCCCATATCGCGGGGGCGCAAAAAAAAAAGAAAAAGGAAGTGTTCGTTGCTTCTTGTACGTGTTTCCCTCCCTGCTTGTCTCTTACCTGTACACAGCTTAAGGCCGGTTCTTAGACGAACTTAGCCACCATCCGCGAAAGATGAGATGTTAAAGCCGCTGTTCGAATAAGGGAGAAATGCGGGGGGAGAAATCAGCCCAAGTACTGCCGCCCGAGAAATAACGTACGGGTACCCGCAATTCGTACCGGTCTGTTCGAATGACAAATACCGGTCCGGCAGGAGAAATACAGTCTTGCGCGCATTAAAGTACTGGAGGCGCGAGGGCTTTGACTGCAGGTGACGAAGTCCATGCGCGTCATTCCGCCTCCACCGCCAGCTCTTTAGCCAGACGCACCACCGCCCCACCGCATCCTGCCCTACCTTTGCCACTGCAAGTGCAATCCACGAGCTGCGGCAGCGAAGATGCGCCGCTTGTGTGCAATGTCGGCCGTCGGCTTTCTGGTCGCCTACGTTCTACCGGTCACCGCGGCAGCCGATGGAGACGACGCGGTGGACTTCGCAAACCTGGCGGCCGCTTCGAGCACATGGGGGGCTCGGGTGGGGAGGTTGTGGGAGGGAATGGCCCGGGGGTGGCGAGAGCGAGGGCGATGGTGAGCAGCCGCTTCCTGTATGGCGCTCGATAGCGGGGGCGCGACGGGTCGAGGGCGATGACATGACAGGGGATGTTAAAAGGTTAAGTACTAATCGTTATTTCTCCCGGCGGGAGAAATGGCGCTCCAGCGGGAGAAATAGGGGGTCATTTCTCCCGATTTGGCGCCCTTTCTCCCGCCGGGAGAAATAACGATTTCTCTTTTTGGTCGATATCTGTCATTCGAACATGGATCGCTACAGTACCCGTACCAGGACCCGTAAATGGCGCTCCATCGGGAGAAATAGGGGTTCATTTCTCCCGATTTGGCGCCCTTTCTCCCGCCGGGAGAAATAACGATTTCTCTTTTTGGTCGATATTTGTCATTCGAACATGGGTCGCTACAGTACCCGTACCGAGAAGTAGCGGTATTTCTCCTTTCTCCCTTATTCGAACAGTGGCTTAAGCTGTTTAATTCCAAGCGATACTTCTTGTACGTGTTTATGTATTGTGTGTTTACGTGCGCGCGCGCGTGTGTGAATTTAAACATTAGTATTCATTTGAATGCGCACGGGTCACGTGCGCTTTCATCACGTGTCGCTCACCAAGTCGCCGCTCACGAGACGAGCAACGGTGTAGTGGCCGTATGGCCTAGTAATGACCTTGCCAACCGTCACGTGGACATGTGCATGCATCCGAGGAGAATGGCGAGTTTGACAATGCCACTACACTCGGCGATAACCCCGACACCGCCGATTCGAGAAGAGCCCGAGGGTGGCTCGAACGTAACAAAAGCGCCGCGAAATGCAAGGAGATTGATGGTATCATGGAATATACAATATACCACATACCAGTACTTCAGACGTAAAATATTTAATTTAGCCCTCATTTATTACATGCGTCTTTGAAAATTGCGGCGGCGGCAAGAAATTAGTGAGAAAAAAACTATTAGGAACACCGCCGTCTGATAACAACACCTCCAGCACAAAGGTCAACCGCGCACTGCGGAGAAGCAACCAGTAAGTCCCACTTTACTGCATAAGCTGACCAAAAGGTTAAGCATTCAAGGTGCGGTGGTTGTGAGCGCATTCATTTGCGCCGTGTCCGCGCGGGTGACTCCTAACTCGGCAAGGTCGGCGGCAGACATGTCGCGATGTCGAGTCCAACAACTGACCTTCCGCTTCTTGCTCGGAATGCACATGGCGAGAGAGCACTCGGGGCACTCTAATGCAGTCCAAGTGACCCGAATTTCATCTTTGTAGCATATCACGCAGCGAGCTTGCTTGGTCTTCCCCGTTTTGCCGATGCCTATATGAGACAAGCTATGGTGAAGTGGGGGGGAGGGCATGTTGGTCACATCGCGTAGTACATGTTGCGGCGGACGCCCCGAGCGGCGAGCAATGCTTGCCGTATCGGCTAAGCCGTTGTAAATCAGAACCTTGGCCAAGCGGTTCGCAAAGGCGACTACTCCTTGGCATGACATGGGATCGTATTCATGCAGGTGGTGGCGGCAAAGCTTCCAACAGTCGGTGACGTGAATGCCGAAAAAGATAGTGTACGAACGGAACCAACAGTCTTGCGTTAACCACAACTCCTCTAACATGAGGTCGTGCTGTCTTCTTTGATTGTGATTGTCGACCTTTGAACTCCTCGAAAATTATTGCGACACCAAGTCGGGACGAGGGATGTCACGGGTAGTCACATTCAGGTGTTCGTCGGCCCAACGCTGCTTGTGAGGTACACCATCGCGCACGCTACCCGCACCAATAGTGGCAACGAAAAGCAGCACTCGACGCTTGTTGTATTTGTACCCAATTGCTTGCAGGTCCACACCATCAATTGTAGCCGTCAAAATACACCGACTTCCGGCTGGCTTATCCTTAAGATGAGTCGTCAAGAAAGCCTTGGGGAAAAGTGCGTGGCTCGTCTTCACGCACCCGATGAAGTGGCGTCCGCGCTTCGACAATTGAACATCGGCCTACACATTTTACAAGAACAAGTAGGTTACTAACTTGAAAGTCGAGCATCATAATTATGAGTAAAGTATTTGTGAATCGATAAGGGAAACATCTTAACAGATGCAATCCAGCTGTCGCCCAGAATGTGTGGAGCCGTTGGCTGTTCCTTGCTCCACAAAGGAACATGCGAATTGTGCACGCAGTGGTAACGCCAAACTCACGAGCATATTTTTTTCTTGCAAACCTTGCTTGCCTTCTTGAATCTCCGTGCATGTCATCACTCCAGTTACGGCGTCGACGAGCGTCTTGAACTCAGTTCCCAAAGGTTTGGGCTTCCGCTTGATGAAACTAATATTCGGGAGGCCTCTGCATTTCGTTACGCGCGGTTGATAAGCACTCATACTTTCATCCGTTGTTCCCCACGCGCTAAAATGCATCACTTCACTTCTATTTGTATTGAAGTATGCCACCATTTTTTCGAACATCCTCCATTCCGGTACCACAGAGGAGGTGTCCGCCTTCGCCCATTTGCGTATTTGCGTATTTGATCAAAGCGCCAGTGGGCCATGTACTTCTTGAAACAAGGCGCTCCACGTAAAATTGAAATTGAAATTGTTTACAACATGTGCATGCAGACTTGACCGACTGCTGTCGCTCGGGCCACTTTACTTCGCCATACATGACTTATTAGCAAGTTGGGCCCGGGTCTCTTCGACCAGGTACACCTATCGACACCTCTATCTGGAATGTGTGTCGACGTTCCTCGGGAGTTAAAAAACTGTAAGCAACCGCAGTAATTGCCACAGTCCCCCCGCCTAAGCAGTAACAGCGTAATAATTTTGCAATCAAGAAAACAGATCTAAAAATAAATACACTTGTCGAGAAATGCAAAACTAAATTGATGCTCGACCTTCACGATGCTTGGCCCACTCCCACCGAACCGGGGTGCCGACCGGCCGAGGCCGGTCGGCGTTCGGGAGGGACGACGGGCCAGCCTAATCTAGCTCCCGCGTGACTTCGGTCTTGCCGAAGAAAGGAGGGGAAAGGCTGGCCAAAAACCCCTCCTCGCGTGGTCGCTCGTCGATCCCGCCGCCCCATCCCGTAAGCCCCGCCAAGGTCGCCGCCGCATCCGCCGACGCGACGGTCCTCCTTGTCGAGGTCCCCCGTCACCTCGAGGGCAGGTGGGGGGGGGACCGAGACACATAGACATGTAAAAATGGGCGCTCCTGCCTCCGCACCTGAATTTTCCCCGCTCATTTCCCCGGTTTTTTCTCTGTCTGGTACCCGGGTACCTGTCAGGTAGTCCGGCCTGCGTCCGTACCCCCTTCCCTTTGATCGCGCGTCCACCTAGTAGACTTTGTTGAGGTTGGGGCCTCCGCGCTTACCCGGGCCCCCCGCAAGGGTCTCGTATATCCGGTAGTGGGTATCGAGGAGGGGGGGGGGGGGGGGGGGGGGGGGGGGGGGGGGGGGTCGCCGTAGCCGGTTCCGTCGGGCCGCGGGTGCACGGAAATTAGTCAAAACCCTCCGTACGGGGTTGTCCGGCGGCGCCGACCCGGAGGGTCGTCGTCGCCAGATCTTGTCGCTCTTTCCGTCGCGACATGCCTCCTTGCCGCCCAAGCTTACCCCCCCCTTCGGGAGATGTATCTCGTCGGCGTGGCGGCTCGCTAGTGAGCACCATGCCATGGTGCTGCTCCCCAACTAGCTCGACGCCGGGTACGAACATTAGTTAAATTATCCAAAAAGCCCTCCGTACAGGGCTTCCGGCGGCGCCTGATCGTGAGGATCGCCGCCGCCTCACATACCCGCTCCTCCGCATGCGACCGGCCACCGGCCTATGCCATGTCTTGCCTCCCCCCCTGAAAAGTGTCGACCGGCACATGGATGGTCGGCGGCTAGCGAGCGCCCTTTCCTAGCGCTGCTTCCCGGCTTGCCACCACCAGCTCCACTGCTCCAACACCCACCCCCCACCGCAGATCTGGCCGTACCCTCCTCGCAATCAAACGCTCCTGAAGTACAGGTCCCACCCCCTCGAGGTAGGACAGTTCTTAGTAGTATTTGTACGCGAAAAAACATATCGGACGGGCCGAGCGGGAAATCTCTGTGCCGGTATTGCACAGAAATTATTTTTTCAAAAGCCCTATGTACATGGCTACGGGCAGCTGCTGATCCCGCGTATTGAGCTGTCGGCCCTCTTAGCCCCCTACCGTGCCAGTCATGGTACGGCTACGGGGTTTCCAGCGCCCACCACGGGGAGGTGAGGGGATGCCGACGGGCCTGCGAGCGCACCCCCCTCCGGGGCCGCCGCCGCTGCGCCGCCGGCGGGCGCCGCGCTCCACGTACGCCGTCCGTCGAGGTATGATCGCCCCACAAATCTTTCCCTTTTTGGTTGAACTGACGTGCAGCCAGGATAAGCCCCTAAAAACGCACCCTTGCACAGATAGTTACAGGTCGAAAGGTACTACGTGAGCGGAGTGCTGAAGCATTTAGACGCTCTAAGTCGTCGTCGATGTTGCTAGGATACAGGCGAAGCCACAACGCCAAGAGGTCGACACCGCCATCGCGTTCATGGATTCCCCCACGCAAATCAGGTAACTCACCATTGGCTCGACGTAATATGGCCTCATTGCGCTTCTCGATAGTAGAGGGAGGGTCATAGTCGGGGCCAACGACCTTCCACGTAGTAGACGCATCCTTACTTTTCACAACGACGATAGTTTCGGGAGGTTGAACAAGTAAACTCGCGACTGGATATTTGGCGGGTACCTCTTGCGACACGCCTAGCGCGTCCTCCTCATCCGAATCAGCGCTAGGAAATCCATCTTCAAGAGTAAGATCGACCTCGTGCCAGTCCAAGTAGTGAATATCGTTTAATGGCGAGCCCAAATACGGAAAGACGGGCGGGTTTTCTTGTACGGGCGATAGCACATTACGCTCCGTACCGGATTGGGCATTCGCCGACGCTCCGATGAGCCCACTCTCCGAACTCGCCGGGCACATCACAACCGTAGGAGGGATAGAGGTTGGGCATGGCGTTTCTCGCAGGTTCACGGTTGCGGGAAGGATGCGTGAAGAGTCCACTGTGTACTCCGTCGTGCTTCTTATTATGTACTCCAATAAGAGGGCGGGCTGCCAGCGTGGCCGTAGTGGCGAACAAAGTAGCATCTGGTTGAGCGGTTGCCAAGGTTGGCGTTGGTGTGCTTGAAGGAAGGACGTGACGACAAGGCGAAGCGTAACGAAGGCATGAGTTGGATGTGATGGTGCTTGTTATTCTGCCAGATGCATACGAAGGTAACAACGACGCTACTTTCCTGCTGCGTGTATTTTGAATTTAGTTTCAAAAGCTGTGAAACCGCGTTTCACCCCCACGTCGGAAAATGCCAAGCCCGACCCACACACCACAAGACTGCCGGCGAAAATCACAGAAAAGACTCAGAATAGCATGCTTTTGATATCCCAGCGGATGAAATTGATCAGGAGTGTACACATGGGGGAAAAGAGCTGCGTTGTTGGGTTGCGGCTTTAAACAGTTCAACTTTTCGGTAGATGCGGCGCCATCATCCCACAACACACGCCACTCGTTAAAACCGACCGACTCCGCGATTCGACCAAACTTCAAGGCACGCTGTTGGCGAACCTTTCTAGGCTTTGGGTCTTCTATAGGCCCGCGGCGAGCCGCTACCCGACTACCAACTCATATTGTCTCTCGCATGGGTGTCGTCTGCGTGATTGGCGGGGGATCGAAGTCGTACGGCCGGTCAGCGCTCCCCCCAGTGATATGACCGCAAGATTAAGCTCTTGGGGTCTCAAAGTACGTATCTTGACAAGGAGAATGAATAAAAATAAGTATATTCGGCTCAATAGGCATATACCACCTCCCCCCAAACCCAACTCACCCCATCACATACCCCCTCCCGGAACGCCTGCATCTAAGATACCCCCCCACCAGAGGTACTCTTGCTTGGAATTGGCGGGACTTTGTCTACACAGACGGCTCGAAAAAAGGAGGCTCATCCCCCCTCGGAGCAACAGCTACCCACCCCGCCTCGGACACCAAAATTTCCTCCCATTTCGGGGTCTTTATGTGGTAGATATACCACATTTGTGGTATATGTACCACACATTTGCCCGAGGCACTAGCGACAGCTCTGTATCGAAAAAAAACCCTGCAGTGTATCGTCGGTGTGTCCGATCTAAACATGTACGAATAGTGTCTAGAATTATTTACATTAGCTATGTGCAACTAATATTTAGAATGTATTACTTACAACACCCCACCCAAATAGTGTAATTGAATGACTCATCTTCCCGGGGTTTTTTCTACTATGGTGCCTCGGTTTTTCAATTCCCATACATACAGTCGATGCGCTATCCAAATGTGGAAGTTTATTGGTTGGCAGCATCGATTACAAAATTGGGCTGCACGCACGTAATGACGCATCCCTTCTAGCTTATGACTTCATGCGCTAACATACATCGCATGATGCACCAACCATGAAACTCTCATAATTTACTCATGCTTCCGCCTTGTCTTTTATATGCAAATGAAGCTCGCCTTCCTACGACCAGCCCCCCCCCACTTACTTAGCGCCCCGTTGATTTACTCTTTTTTCTCGTTCATTTTGTCACCTCTGATTGCTCGACGCTTTATGTTAATCGCCATGCACTCGCTTTGAAAAATATACGTGGCAGCATTTTTCTCTTTGAATACCACAATGAGCATCGGTTAGATGATTGGGTAGCACGCATGTCATACATGTACGCAACAAATGTGTCAGCTGCCTGACCAGCTTAGACGGGACACGATAGATTGTGCCAATGATATCGAATCCCATGCAACTTAAGCTATACGAATCTCACGCTCCCAGTTCCCGACATGTATGCTAATGGCGACGTTTGCACGTGTCTAGCTAAACCCTAGATATACCTACCCGCCATCGTATGATGATGAATCAACCCCATCATCCTCAACATTTCCTGTTTTACTCTTCTTGTGCCGCTTGATACGTTTTTCCTTACTCGCCCCTCTCTCCTTCGTGGGCTGCCATTTTCTATGCCACTTCACTCACGGTTGGGGAGGACCACATAAGGCGACCCCCTCAATGCAACACCAAACTCACGTCGGATCCTCACTCCACAGTACTCGCGGGTCTCGTGCCCGGCCGGCCCCCTCTCGTAATAGTGCAATGTCGATACATCATGGTTATGACTGGCCCCCCATCGGTTCCGAGAGTAGAATCCATGTCGCTTTGAACCCTGAAGACCACGTCGCGGAGCTGCGCTGTCGGTCCGGAGTGAATTTAGGGATATGGAAAGCAGTGAGAAACGGGGTTTAGTTGAGCCACACATCCAACTAGGAAATGTTCCGGAAAACACGCAAACTTCAGAAGAGGTTAAGGTCGGCGAAGCTCTCCAAAAATGTGACCATAAGGGTCTGCGCGAAGCCGCGAGGGTAGGGCCACAAGCCGGGTTGTCCGACGGCTGCGCCGCCGAAGAGTCTCCTCGTCTCGAGTATGCGACGCCCGACTTAGTCGAAAAGCTTCGCTGCCCGGGAAGGATCTTTCCTCGGATCTCAGTGGGGCAGAAGTATGACCACAACGGCCGGGCCTAACCATGTCGACAAAAGTGTGAACATAACCAACGGTCCTACCCCTATCGGCAGACATGTGACCATAACGGCATGTACGAGGCCGCGAGGGTAGGGACACATGCAAGCTTGTCCGACGGCTACGCCGCCGAATCGTTTCCTCGTCTCGAGTCTACGACTCCGTCGAATATCTTCGCCGCCCGGGAAGGGTCTATCCGCGGAGCTCGGTGGGGGAGAAATGTGACCATAACCACCCCGGAAAACAATCGATGTGTGCTCGGTCGAAGCTAGGGTGAGCGCAGTACTAGCCGTCATCGGTCGGCTGCCTGGCCGGTTGAGTGGACCTCACCTCGGTCATGAAGATGATAACTCCGTTAAATGGTTCCGCCGTTTACTGGAGGGATGGAGAAAGAAAAGAGCGGAATGAACATATTTCCGCTCGCGAATTAGCCGCCCCCGAAAGTGTTACTATACCGCCCTTTTCTCCAACTCTTTGCCATACGTATTTGCTTAGATTACGTGACCCTCTTGTCACTCTTCTCCCCCCCCCCCCCCCCCCCCCCCCCCCCCCCCCCCCCCCCCCCGCTTTTCCGAGGATATAATCAATTCATTATCTCTATTTACGCATAATTCATTACAAAGAAAGGAGTGGAATCCACCAGTAAAGAAGTGAAAAGAAAGAGCCATCCCCCTGCCATATATAAATACAAAATATTTTGATCTTATCTATATTCGGTTTAGTGTTCAGGTTTATATTGTAAGTAGGCGCTGAGAATTTTTGAGTTCCTGGGCGACCTTGCTTGGCCTCCTCCCCGCCTGGCCTGCAGCAATTACTTTACTCCTTATTGACCATGAATACCAAGAGTTCCAGACAGGGCCTAGAATATTTGAAGCGCCATTACTTACTGCGGCTTGCTTGGAAAAAGAGAGTGCCGTCTGAGTAAACAAGCCGGACCAGGGACTTGAAGAGTTGGACATAGTTGAAAAATAAAGCTACGACGGCAGGAACTGTACTACCAACTCACCTCGCGCACGGCAGCCCGCCTCCCTCCTCCCGTACAGGATCCAGCGCAGGTGGCAGCTAAGCAGCTGGGCGATGCTGCTCGCGTCAGTTTCTAGGGTGGTGGCGCCGCGTGTAACAGGGCGTGCCAACTTGACAAGGATGTTTGTCGTGCGGGCGTCATCCGCGACGGCTTCACCGCCACCGATGACACCGCACAGCGCCGCGCCCGGAGGCACAAGGGTGGGGTGGATAGGCACCGGCGTGATGGGCGTCTCCATGGCGCGGCACCTCCTCGCCGCGGGCTACGACCTAACCGTCTACTCGCGTACGATGGCCAAGGCCGCGCCGCTAGTGGAGGTGGGCGCAGCCACTGCAAAGACGCCCTTCGAGGTCGCGCAAAACAGCGACGTGGTGGTCACCATGGTCGGCTACCCGAAAGACGTCCGAGAGGTGCCCGCCAACTATTGCTCCATTTTAGGACTAAACTTTAGGGTATACAGTCGTCACCGTCACCGTTCCATAGGCGGAATAAACGCACAGTACTGATCTCTGTCAGCATGAAGCTGCTAATCGCGAGACGGCCTAATTTAATGGATATGGGTGAGAAAAGGATTTGGCGGTCGTTCTTGCGTGCGTAGGTGGTGCTGGGGGAGGCCGTGGAAGGCGGGCGGCCGTTCGGCGCACTTCACGGGCTGTCACCAGGCGGAGTGCTCGTCGACATGACCACCTCACAACCCTCCCTGGCCCGTGAGATTGCAGCTGTGGCGAGTTCCGTGGGGTGTTTCGCCATCGACGCGCCCGTGTCTGGGGGCGACTTGGGCGCAAAGAAGGGTACGCTGAGCATAATGGCCGGCGGTGATGCGGGGGCGCTGTCGGCGGTGGCTCCGTTGCTTAACTGCCTGGGGTCGGTGCGGCGGTTGGGTGGGCCCGGGACGGGGCAGTCGTGTAAAATGGCAAACCAGGTGTGTATTGCCACAACGATGGTGGGGCTGGTGGAGGGACTTCTGTATGCCCACAAGGCAGGGCTGGACGTCGAGGAGTTTCTGGCTGCGGTTCGCGGCGGAGCGGCGGGTTCCAAGTCTATGGAGCTCTACGCCGACAGGTTACTGCAGCGCGACCTGGCGCCGGGTTTCTTTGTCAAGCACTTTGTCAAGGACTTGGGCATCGCGCTGACGGAGGCGCAGGGGATGCAGCTCAGCCTTCCCGGGTTGGCTCTGGCGCAACAGCTCTACGTTGCCTTAGAGGCGAAGGGACACGGGAACTGCGGCACACAGGCGCTACTACTCGCGCTCGAGGACCTCAATGCAGTCACCCTCCCCACGGTCAGCAAATAAACAAGCGCGCCGTAGCAAGGTGGACAGCTGTAAATGTGCGATGTGTATCAGCTGCCGGCTGTGTCCGTGGAAGTTGATGGTGACGCGTGTAACTTTCCCTCTTAAAGTGGTCAAAAGACGTTAAAATGTGAAGTTCACCTATACTGCTTTCTTGCTGCTTCCAGGAATTCTTTCGCAGTTCGTATTGAGTTGCTTGTGCTGCGAGTAGGTGTAGCGGGACGGAATTAGTGCGACGACATAAATATTAACAGATTTTCGTCCTCGCCAAGGTGCAAGTATGCTCGTTCAGAGCTAGTCAGGCGGCCTCGACCCAATGACTGACGTATGTTACCTTTATTTCTCAAAGGTCGACGGGCAGCATGCTTTACTTCCTGAGTGGAACTTTCCGCGTCTGCTGTTGTCTTAAAGGATTAATGACTTATCGTTTACGAATATCATGTGGTATATCACCATGCTCATCTTGTGACCTTGGTATGTCGCTTGTTCTTTCCCAAACAATGAAACGCGATGATTGAATCATCAAGGAACGATATCGACATGTCGCTATATCGCTACTACAGGAACCTTGTTATGTCGTCTGGCCGGATTCCTTTGTATAAAAAACCGACAACCTGAAAAAAGTGATGCATTTCTCGTGCTAGCAAATGTAAAATGCCATCAACAAGCACAGTGTGTTTCGATTCGGCCTCGCTGATATCGTGATATTGCTAGTCTTGCTACCGCTGACCCCCTTCCTATGCAAACTTTTATCACTATCTTTCATAACTTTCCCGGGTGACTTAATCATTATCGCGGCCCCGGTCCTGTACAGTGCGCATGATAAGTCATCATTCCGTCATCACCGCCGCCCGTACATGATAGCGGATTCGCGCGGGAACCGTACCGGGCAGCGCACCCGGCAACGCACCCGGCAACGCCCGCACTCCGCATCCTCCACCCAAGCCCACTTGCCCGACACCTCCTCGGCCCAGATAAGCGGAGCGACTCCCGCCCCGCCCGCACGACATCGCAGATGAGCAACGAACTGTGGGATTACGGTGGCGTAGGGGACGAAGATGACGAGCAGGAGGCGGATGAAGGTGGAGACGGCAGCGACGGCGAAGCCTGCGGAGATGCCGGCGGCGATGACGATGCCAGCGAACAAGCAGGCGAGGACGCCCCCACTGCAAAGGAGAACGCCCCCACTGACGGCCTAGACCAGGAGTCCGACTTCATGCTGGTGGACAACAATGCTGACGGCGGCGACGGCGGAGACCGTGGGCGAGGCCGCGGGCGCGGGCGCGGCAGGGGCCGAGGAGAGTCGCGCTTGTCATACTAGAACTCGGTATGACTCTTGCATGTTGTGACTATCAACGGGGTACACGGAAATACCATCACCGGGAATCGAACCCGGCACCTCCGTGTCCGGAGCCGTACGCCGTAACCAAGTACCGCGCCTAAAAGTCGGTACCCATTGGGGATATATCTCGTATATATACCCCCGTACTGCCCGAGCAACGGGCTCCCGCAACACATCAACTATTGGCGAGATAGTAGGGCCAAGACTCCCCCGGAGTGCAACGTACGGATGTGTCCATTAGCGTGCCCACCATGGGGATCTCACAACACTCCCCCTAATGGACACCATCCGATCAACTCCGGTCAAACCCGGAAATGCCATCACCGGGAATCGAACCCGGCACCTCCGTGTCCGGAGCCGTACGCCGTAACCACGTACCGCGTCTAAAAGTCGGTACCCCTTGGGGATATATCTCATATATATACCCCCGTACCGCCCGAGCAACGGGCTCCCGCAATACATCCACTATTGGCGAGATAGTAGGGCCAAGACTCCCCCGGAGTACAACGTACGGATGTGACCATTGTCATGCCCACCATGGCGGGGATCTCACAACACTCCCCCTAATGGACACCATCCCATCGACTCCGATCAAACCCTACAAACCCGCGTCATACGCGGAGGGCCCATAACCTATCGAAGGGTTACACGGAAATGCCATCACCGGGAATCGAACAAGGCACCTCCGTGTCCGGAGCCGTACGCCGTAACCAAGTACCGCGTCTAAAAGTCGGTACCCCTTGGGGATATATCTCATATATATACCCCCGTACTGCCCGAGCAACGGGCTCTCGCTGTACATCCACTATTGGCGAGATAGTAGGGCCAAGACTCCCCCGGAGTACAACGTTCGGATGTGTCCATTATCATGCCCGCCATGGGGATCTCACAACACTCCCCCTAATGGACACCATCCGATCAACTCCGGGCAAACCCTAGCAAACCCGCGTCATACGCGGAGGGCCCATAGCCTATTGAAGGGTTACACGGAAATGCCATCACCGGGAATCGAACCCGGCACCTCCGTGTCCGGAGCCAAACGCCGTAACCAAGTACCGCGCCTAAAAGTCGGTAACCATTGGGGATATATCTCGTATATATACCCCCGTACTGCCCGAGCAACGGGCTCCCACAGTACATCAACTATTGGCGAGATAGTAGGGCCAAGACTCCCCCGGAGTGCAACGTACGGATGTGTCCATTATCGTGCCCACCACGGGGATCTCACAACAGTGACAGAGGATGCCGATGCCTTCCGCATGATCACCGACAAGCAAGAGAGGCATGAGTTGGACATTGGCAAGAACCCGTGGGACATAATTGCAGAGACATTCAACAAAGTTGATTACAAGCCTGAGCCCCATAGAGTTGATGCAACCCACCCCCTGTGCATGAATACCAACCCGGCGGAGCTGCCGGGGAAGGCTTACTCAGGTGGCGACCTGTGCAGCCGCTGGACCAAGTTTAAGACCAATCTGACAACATGGATCAGAAACTACGAGGCCTATGGCAACCATGACTCTGACAAGTACAATTTTGCCAACATTGGCACTGATATGTCATGATGCTACTGCTTGCTAATGTTGCTGATGCTTTTTGCTCATGCTGCTGCATTCTACTATGTTGGTTCTGCAAGATGCTGCTTTTGTTGGATTTCTTGCATGATGTTGATGATGATGATGGTGCAGATGGTGCAGGTCGGCAACGCCGGTTTGATCGAGGGCAGTTTTACATGTGGCTCTATCTGGATGCATCCGATTTGGTGAAGATGGTATCAAAGGTATTGCTTGATGACATTGCTGTGGAGGCGGGTGGATTCCATGCGGAGGAGGAGGAGGAGACATTAGACAATGACTGCAGCGGGGATGCGGAGCGCGTGAAGAAGTGGATCCGCATTGCGGCCACTGAATCGGCGAGATACTTCATTTGAGTTGTGAGGGTGGACATTTGGGCAACGATGGCATTGTGCAGCACATTCTCATGGGAAGGATATTGTGTCATTTCCTCTGAAGATGCATAGACAAGTTGTTCCGCAGTTCTGCTGGGACCGAGGCGATGTGCATGGAACATGATGAACAACACCATCGAGGGTGAAGGCGTCGACATTTCCCGTATACTACAAAGGTTGAGCAGCAATCTTGAATTCCTGACGTAGGCCTTGGATGAAAGCGATGACAACTATATACTCGTCGAGGGGTTTCAGTAGCTGCTCTAGCTCCATACGAACGAAGTTAAGTCGATTCTCGTAGTTTTCGGCTCGCTGCATCTTGAGGTACATGGCCTTACTTAGAATTACAGAGCGGAACTTCAGAGATGGGAGGAAAGGAGCAAGGAGAGCGTCGATAGTTCGTCGACCACGTTGGGGTCATCACTCGACACGAAGCGCAGGAAATTGATCTTGATTTCATTATCCTGAATTATTCGGCTTAGAATCGACAATACAGTCGCATGGTGTTGAGTGGAACACGTCGAGCATGCCGACCAAAATTCAGTTAACCCTTGCTTGTCAGAGACCTCCGCCATATATAAACCGCAACCACCACACGATGTAGGTGGTCGGACCCCTAACATTCAGGAGGGCGAGATGTAAATTTTTTTTAAGGCGTAATAATGTAGAGACGACAGGGGCAACAAAGGAACCCGAGTATCGAGATAGTCTTGGCGCGGCACCAACCTCACCGGGAGAGGATGCCATGGTGTCGAGTGAGTCGTCGAGCAGGATAACGACGAAATGGCAGCGTAGGCCGAGCGGAACCACCACGGCGCGACCACAAAGGAGTCCCAATGAGGAATGGGTCGAGGGTGTCGACGGAAGAATGTGCAAAAGACGACACGAGTAGAACATGGGTTGTAGCGGGCGCCCAACGAAGAGCACGGAGGTGAGTTCGCAGAGGGACGATGATGAGAGAATGACAACGTGAGCAGACTAGAACCACCACGGTTTAACCACACATCATGAGTGTCAAGGAGGAACGAGTCGAGGGTGTCGATGGAAGAGAGTGTCACAGACGACACAAGTAAAGCTGGGGCTGAATCGGGCACCCAACGAAGAGCACGGAGGCGAGTCCACATAGGGACGAGTAGGATGAAGCACTACTCACCACGCACACTACCTAGTTTGAGTCTTAAAGGAAGAATTCCCAGCAAGAAGGGCCCATAACTTGTCGAAATTACTGACTAAAGCGAGGTGTGCGTGTTATGCACACCGAGGCTGGGACTCTTGAATCGTGAGGGAAACAAGGAAGTGAATTATAAAGGGTGCTACCTCACAGTTAGAGTAGATTATTCTCATATGCATAAGAACGGTTATTACATTTAATGATAAAATAACGGCATAGCCCATGTGGGGCTGTGCCGTTGCACAAGAATCTGAAGAGGGCTGTGTCGACGCCCTCATAGAGGAAACTGCGCGTTCCCTTGGGGACTGAGCAGCTGGTCGTGTGTAGTTGGCTGTCTGTTCAGATCTCACATTTAATCTGAACAGTCATTGTAAACAAGATACTATCACATTCTACAACACTCCAGTCCATTGATCGTCATATTTACTGCACTTGATGGCAGTCTTCACTCGGGTACTTCAAAGTTCATATAAGGCATAAGTGTTTATGTATTTCTAATCAAATTCATCGCTGTCATACACCACTAGCTGGCCAGCCTACACATCATATAACTGTAGGGAATTTTCCGCGCGTGATACATATCGCAAGTCACATCGGATATCATCGGACGAATCTGGCGCCTGTCGAACTGCTCCAGCGGCGCTGCTTGTCACACACAAGTCAGCCCAGCAAGGCCGCCACTAGTCAGCAGGCCAGACAATAGCAGGGCGCGGTGCCGAAAAAGGTTGTCGATGCGGTGTTCCTTCAGGTTAAAGTAAGTCGTCGCAGAGAAAGCAGGAATAGTCTGGCTTCATTACCACGTAGCCCAGCTGGTGCTGTTGTGGTCGGAAGGTGTCGACATCGGCGGCTGTCCTGGCGCGGAAGTCGCGCGGCGTTTCGCACTTACGGACAGCGGCGTTGCTTTCACCTCACTGCCCACTCTCTGTCGCAGGCGCACAGGACACGCACGCAGCTTCAGGTATGGACCTTCACCTCTTATGAACTATTACACCCCTCGCGAAAATGAATAAGGCCGTCGCGTGAGATCGGGTACTAGCTCCGCCCGCGACGGTTCGCTTTGAGTGGCGAACTCGTTTTGCGCGAAGACGACTCCACTCCACTCACAACGCACCAATATTCAGCACCGCGCCTGCCCTTTTCCTTTCCATGCAAATCAGTATAGGCAATATCACGGCAGAGACTCTCTCTGATATAGGATCCGTATTATTGTAACCCAGCTCATATACGGCTGGGCACCTGCGTACGGACAAGTGGACGCACGGCTGTCTGTCCAAGCTGTGGTGGTGCTGTAGGTAAAATAGCCTATAATACCTTATAGCTCTTGATCTGTCGTCATGCAGGAAGGCAGGAGGGAGTGGCTGCGCGGACGGGGCTGATTGTGCCACAGTCTGGGTGCATGCTTATAAGGAAGGGAGAATGGAGGAAGGGGTAACTGGTGCGGGAAGTGACGACGCAGAGGGTGAGAAAAGGGTCGATGGCAGTGGGAAAAATGATAGCAATAATGAACCTGTGGATGGCAAGGACGGAGGCGAAGCTGGTGAGGATGACAGCGAGTTGCATCGTGCTAAGTTGCTGGAGCAAGCCAGGGTGGCATTCACAGAGATAACAGCAGCCGCAGAGTTAAGGAGCGGCAGCACCAGCGGTTTGCATTTGAAGCATGCACACAGCAACCATGGCGAAAACTTTCCCAAGTCCGCATTAAAAGCACCCACAGCCGCGGCGACTGGACATAAAAAGTCTGTGAACTTGAGGCTCCCAAATATGAATGTGGATTTCCGGGAAGAATCGCTGTCCAGAGGTGAGCGCAGCGGACCATTTAGTACAGAGATGGGGGCGGAGCAGACGATGCATGCGCCCAGCCTAGCGCGGGCTTCCTTCCCATCCAGGCGCATAATGGTTCCCAAGGCTCATGGGCCAGCGACGGGATGGCACTCCAGGGGCTCCTCTCCCGTGAAGGGTGCACGTTCCACTAGCGGAGCCGGCACAGTCCCCGCGGTCTCGCAGCGGACGTGGCTAGAGGAGGAGCTTGAGTTTGGGCGGCCTTACGAGCGGAAGAAGTCGATGAGGACCATCCAGCGGACCTCCATGAGCGCGCCCGCGCCTGCGCCTCCCGTGCAGCAGAATGGGAGTACGCAGCAGGGAGCGGGCGGGGGGAAGGTGCGTAGGCGGGGTTTATCCAAAGAGCTGAGCATGTCCTTCGTGAGCCGTGACACGAGCGTGCTCAGGGAGTACCGGGAGTCGGAGATCGCGATGCCTGCGTTTCAGGACGACCAAGAGGTGCGGGCCTTGTCATCACTGCGCATTATCCCTACTACAATTTCACTTCAACCAGTGACTGGGGACCTATTCGTTCAAAATCTAACTCAGTAGCTGTATGCCACCCACCCCGTCGCTGACAGCAGCATGATGTCATTTGCTAGATCAGCCGTGCTTCTTTTTATGCCTTTGACCCATGCACAACCAGTCAAAGGTTTCTGCTTCTGAATGCGCCACTGAAGCTCGGCCCCTTTGCAGTTTACCTCCAGCGGCGCAACGAAGCTGTGCCTACCAGGCTTCGTCATTGACAATCATTCTGTCTGGTAAGGACTCCCCCCCCCCCCCTTCCCCACCACACACACACACACACACACACACACACACACACACACACACACGCTATCTCGCTCAATCTCTCTCGAGCGCGGGTGCACTAGTTCGCTCGTTCACGCGTTCATGTACTCACAATTTTTACTCGCTCGATCACACACTCTCTAACTAACGCACGCACTAACTTATTGAATTGATTTCTTAGGTATATATAACCCTACTGATAAACCCTACTCAATAACTATCTTGGTCGCTCGGTGGCTGTCTCACTTATTCAATGAATTTACCACTCTGCACAATGACCCATTCACTCACTATCCCAGTTTGTCCTCAGTTCCTCACCATCTCCGTGGCATGCGTCCCCTACTCAGTCCTTCATTCAATTTGTTTTGCTGGCACCCCGTCTGCGCAATTGCAATATCCCGATGGGGGTGTTAGCATTTGGAAATATGGCATTGTTTACATTGAGATCTGTGGCAATGTCAGCCTGGCGCTACATAATCTTTACGCTGCTCCAACTTCTTGCAAGGGCAAGAGAAGTGGGGTTTGTGTGCTCTTGAAGTAGCATTTCCGTCTTCACAGTGTCTAGTCACTCCGACTCGCGGCGCAGCGTGGCGTAAAGTTTTTCTTTCCCTAAAGTTACTGCTGTGCATGAAATTGCTGTGGGGCGTCTTTGCTTTGGGCTTGGCAGGTACATTGCGTGGTGGTGGATCATTGTTGGCCTCACGTTCTGGACCGCGTTCTACACGCCTTGGTACATCGCATTTGAGTACTCATTCTGGACGTTGGTGCCTGGAGGCGAGGACCTGTACGTTCGCATCACCCACCCACCCACCCACCCACCCCCTCAATCTCTTACACCTGAGTCGACGCTACCATGCCTAAGCTACCGCCTATGCCTGAAATGTCACGCTCATGCCACCCCAGCTGCAGCTACATTTAGTCACATAGCGCGGGCTCTTTTGTGTTCCTTACATGATTTATTTCCTATGCTGCTTTCATGGCGGCACTGCTGGCTCTGATTTTGTTTGCTGCTCTACAGAGTTGTATACAAGGCGCCCATTCGGTCAGTTGTGATCGACGCCGTCACCTCCATCTTCTTCATCACCGATATAATTGTCAACTTCAATCTCGCGGTCAGCAGGAACGGGCTCACGGTGATCGACCGCTCATTCATCGCTCTCCGCTACCTCAAGTGCGGACAACTCTCCTCCCTGCATTGCGTCGTCGTGTTTCCTTGGCCTAGTGCTAGCATATATGCCCAATTTGTGCCTGGGGTCTGCATGTGTTACTTACAGTGACTGAATGTCATCACGTCTCATTCGTCTTTAGATTGACATGTTTTGGCTCATGTTCTCACTGCCGCCGCAGATCCACATTTGTGCTTGATGTGTTGGGCGCTGTGCCCCTGGGCTCCTTCATCATCTATGTAAACTATTGGACGTTCACCGTCTCCAGCGACGCCACATACATGCGAGACGTGGAGACCACTGTCCGCTTCCTCTACCTCCTGGACCTCCTGTCCCTCGCTCGTCTCCACCGTATTTGGCAGCTCGCCCGCATGCTCAACCTACGCCGCAATGATGGGAGGACGCTCTACGTGTCTGTCCTCATCCGTAACATATTTGTACGCACATGCCTTGACACGCGCTGTTTCACAGCATGACAGTCTTCATTGTTGTTGGTGCTACCATGCACCGCCTGACTGCCTCTGCACGTGTTTTGCTGTTGCTTGCTGTAGATCGCCTTTTTTTGGGTGCACTGGGGCGCCTGCATATTCTTCATCATCTGCGAGCTCGACGTCTCCAGCCAATGTGGCCTGTTCGTAAAGCAGTTCTCAATGGACACCAGAAACAACTTCGGATCATGGTGTGCTTCCTGTTGTGCCGTCCTACAAACCCCTCCCCCCCCCCCCCCCCCCCCCCTACCCCCGACACATTTTGGCACAATGGAGTGCCCTGGCCACCTAGAAATGCACACCTGTTCATTTTTCAGGCATTATATTCTAACCCAGTTCCTGACCAAGACCACATCCACTGTTTATTTGTGCTGCGAAGTAGTTTTTGCTCGACGCTTGAGCCAGTGATTTACTGTGTGTGTGTGTGTGTGTGTGTGTGTGTGTGTGTGTAATGACGGGGTTATAAAGGTATTTGCTGTCCTTTTATTGGTCCGTCGTCACCTTTTCCACCGTTGGCTATGGAGACATCTCGCCGATCGGGCTGGCCGGCATGATTTTTACCTGCATCTACGTCCTGGCGTCCATTACCGTCACAGCATGTACGTGTTCATCGCCCCTCTTAACTGTTCCTCAACCCAGCTTTGCCAGTTCATACGTTTGCTAGTTCTGCTCTCCTTATCATGCGTTAAGTTCGCACTTGCCTACAGCCTAACCTGCGTTGGTTTGTTTGCGTTGAATGTTCCCATTTTATTGCGACAGTTGTTGTGGGTACCATTACTTCCGCGCTGAACATATTTGACAGCACACTATTGGATCGACGGACGAACAACAGGCGGCTGAAACAATTTTCCGATTCGCATCACCTGTCAGAAGGGCTGCGCAGGGAACTGGAGGTGAGCTCAACACGCACTGTGTGGACACAAATTTGTATATAAATACTCTGCACGCATAAATTACATGGAATTACAGAAAGCACCATAGATACATCCATGCACTAAACAAATTTTAAATCTGTTTGTAGGCAATTGCATTTATCGCAATCTCAGATCCGAAGCCAGTGTTTTAATTCTTCTTTCATTTCAGTGTATCTATGGGTTGTTTATGCTATGAGTTGTCTCTACTAAACGTTGAGTAACAATCTTTTATTTCTTGGTGTAAGAAAATCTTTTTGCTCATGTTTGGTTCTTTGTGTGCGGCCTCAGAAAGAGTTCAGAGTGGTTGAGGAGGTGAGAAATCAGGGCGACGAGGCAGCGCTGGCGGGGCTGCCCAGCACGGTGCGCAATGATGCGATGCAGTACGTTTACTTGCCGCACCTTGAGCGCTGCCCGCTGCTCAAGAAGTGCAGCAAGCATTTCCTCCATATGCTGTTATCTCATGCGCACGTCGAAGTATTTACAAAAAAGGTATGATCTACCTGAAACGCCCCCCTTCCAGAAACACTCACACACACACACACCCACACACACACACACACACACACACACACACACACACACACACGCACACAAACAACGACACGTTATTCCCTTTGTATCTACCTACCTCTTCTCCCTCACGCTTTCTCTCTGTCGCATACACACACACTCACTCATTCGCACACACACACACACACACACACACACACACACACATAGCAGTAATCCATGTTGTTCGATATGATGCTTGCTTGCCTTGTCATCAATGAAGTGTGATCTATTTGAAGTGCACTCGCCCCTGCCTGAGGTTTTGCAGCTGATTGCGAGATTTCCGTTGTATTGCTGATTGTGGCTGGCAGAGCCGCATCTTGAGTTGGTATGACCCTGTGGACGAACTCGCTGTCATCGCGTTTGGGAATGCGATTGTAGAGTATGGCGTCCTTGGTGATGTCACCGCTGAGGATCCGGATGGCGTGTTAGAGCGCGAGGTATCAGCTGCCCTGCCTGCCCTCTATCTAGTTTATCTGATTTGCACGACTGTGTGCGCGCGCGCGCGCGCGTGTGTGTGTGTGTGTGTGTGTGTGTGTGTGTGTGTGCATAAAGTGTGTACTTGTCTCAATTCTGCACTTGTTATGCAGTGTATGCTACGTATATTCCGAAATCTCATGTTATCTGACTTGCTTGCTGTTTTGATACTACACGGCAGTACAACAGTGCATCTCGTCCCAGTTTCGAATCTCTGAAGCTATGCCATGTTTCGATTACGGTAGATATCAAAGGACAGGCGGCGGTCCATCGCGTCGGTAGCGTCTCAGCACGGGCTGCTGCCTGTCGTCGCGGGCCCGAGCGACATCCTTGGAGCCATCAGCTTCTTCACGGAGCTTCCCCAACCAGAGAGCGTAACTGTCCAGAGCGATCTCTGTCACGTTGTCACGATCCCACGCGCAGCTTACATGGAGGCGTCAAATCACTACCCCCAAGGTTCACCCTGCTCCCCTGAACGAACCTAACCACATGAATTAACCGCCTCTCATATCGTGCGAGCCATGGCATGGAATGGTTAAACTGTTTTTGCATGTGTCGATGAACAGATGCGTACTTTATCCTGGAGGCACTCTACAATCAGATGAACCTCCTCATGCGCAAGGTGTTAGAGACAGAGAGGCGGCGAGAGGTTTCTACTGAGGAGAGCTTCTTCACAGAGGGGGCGGAGGATTTCGACGACGAGGCGCGCGTGAGGTCGGAGTACCTGGACCCATACGTGTCGGCATCCTTCCGTAGAAACTCTAGCTTGGATGGTCATCATGGTTTTTCTGAAAAGAGAGCTGGAGACCTGAAACCGCAGGTGCCTCTCTTTTTTCTACCGTGACTGTCTTATTCATAAACTATCCGCAGCGCCCGGTTTTGTTTTTTCATTTCTATGTTACTTGAGGTTTACGTGTGCCGCCCACGTGTTTGGATGATGTGTTATGTCTGTAGATCATGTGCACTATGTGTCAGTTGGTCATCCAGAAGGATTGGCACAGGGCGCAACTCGTGCGGTATGTGGCTGGGCTGCTTCTCAATTCGTGTTTGCGGGGCAATCTAAAACAGGTACCTGCTCCCCAATTCAACTTCCCTCTTTCCCTCTCCTTAAGCGTGATGCCACTCCGGACTACTGCACATCACAATGCACTACAAGACGATGCAATGCAATAGGACACAAAGCAATCCAAAAGGAAAAAAAACAGTTCTGTACAATGCATTGCACTACATTCCGTGAAAATGTTAATGGCATGTCCCATTAACCCATCTTACGCTGCACAACCTTACACCATGATACAGTTCTTATGTTGTTTTGCAATTCTGGACATTTATAACACACTTAAGTGTATCACACCACACCACACCACACCTTGTCACATCACATTCTCATACAGTGCACTGTGTCACTTCTCTTGGCACTCCATTGTATTCAACTCTCCACACCGGCGCCCATCGTACTCTCCCCCTTTTCCATTTCGGGCCGCTGTGACATCCTTCTGACATTACGCATTAAGCAGGAACAGCATTACGGACCGTCGATACCATGTCTCCTTCGGAGTCTGCTCGATTCTCACGGCTCTGGAGGGTGGCCTGCTTCGGTGCTGATATCCAGAGCGCTGCGCCCTCACCCAGGTGGAGGAGATTTTGAGCGAGGAGCGGATTGCAGGGTGGAATCCCGTGAATGCGCAGGACGATGAAGGCCTGAGCGCCGTCATGATAGCCGCGCAGAACGGTCACGTCCGCCTTGTGAAGGCTCTCATTACCCACGGCGCGGACCTCACCTTGGCGGACAAGTATGGCAACACAGCTCTCTCTATGGCAGTCTCTCAAGGTGAGAGGCCCATGGTGCTGTCGCCGCATTCACGCCAAGCACGCCTCGGCCATTAGTATGCCGTTCGCAGTATACCTGTTGTTCACATCGGTGAGTAGGGGAGTGTTTGATGCGCTGGCCGCTGTTTCTTGGTGCAGGTCACATGCGGGTGTGTCTGATGCTGCAGTCAAAGGGCGCCCGGTTGGAGGTGTCAGACTGGCGGGCTGCCCAAATGCTGTGCACCGCTGTTGCGAATAACGAAATGGAGCAGCTCATGCTGCTGCTTGCGGTGGGGTTGCCAGTGAACGCGCAGTACAATCTGAACGGCACCGCGCTGCACGTGGCGGTGGAGCGCAACAATGTGGCTGCTGTGCGGGTGCTGGTGCGGGAGTGGCATGCAGACACAGCGGCGAAGGACTGCCACGGGCGCACCCCTTTGCAGATTGCATACCACCTGCGTGACGGCGCGCGTGCGGTGGATAAGACGGTGCAGACGCAGATTGTTGAGATTTTGGAGGATGTGGTGGAGAGGAGGGGTGCCACTGATGAGCACCCTCTGCATGACATCAGCCCATGCAGCAGCCACGATGGTACGCTGTCGGTTGCTGGCATCGATGTAGCTGTCCCCTCCGGTTCCGCTTCTGCCTCGCCCGATGCCCCGGTGAACAGGACCTTCTGAGAAGGATCCTGCGGGCTGGTTGGACAACAGTCACAGGCGCTCAGTCAGTGTCTGCTCTGTGGGAGAGTGTATGTGAGGGCGTGCATGCGGTTTAGAAGAAAGAAACTAATGAATGAGAGTTAGAAGCGTTCGGGGATATAGAAGCCCGCCGAACGCGTTGACGACCTGTTGTATGGTATGCACAGCTCGTGCAGGCGAGGCATGATGTGACCCGTGTCACTCTAGCAACCTGGCATGTAAGGAGGCACACGCTGTCATGCCTTGCAATGACGGAGAAGCACGGACGCCACCATCACAGCCCCATGTGCGGTCCAGCCTTATCCGCCATAAGTGCGGTGATGTGATGAGCAGCGCACATGGCACGCGCAGCGGCTGTTCGTGCTGAACCCATGTTCATACTCTATGCAGAGCCGCAATTTTATGCTTACATCATTATAAAAACAAGCAGATGTAATGCGAAATACACCAACTTGGCTGCTGACACGCAGTCCCCTTTTTACGCCTTTACAGAAACTGACAGAAGCAGGCGCACTTTTTTTTCTAATTGAACTTACGCTGCGTCCCACGTCAACGCCTCTTCCTCGTCCGAGCTGGCTGTAGACGTTACTTCTTCTTCTTGCCCTCGGCTCCACCAGCTGCAATGGCACCGGGTTCCTCGTTCTCCAGGTTGAACCATCCCTTGAGCAGCGTCCAGTCGTCCCAGGCCTTGTAGGGCCGGAACTCGTGGAGCACAAGGCCGACGGTGGCCATGAGGAGGCCGATCCAGCAGACGGCGAGGTTGCTGAGGCCGTAATAGTACTTCTCGAAGCAGCATATCGTGAAGGCGATCCCCGCGCATGCAAATACAAGGCCAATGGTCTGACGGAAAAAGAAGTATACGCCGCGGTGCTCAGGCCCCAGCGGCTCGCCGTCACGTGCGTTCCCACTCATAGTCGCGTTCCGGGTCGTCTGTGTGCAGGACGTGCCGAAGACTATCGTGGGAGAGACCAGGTCGGCGGTCTCCGAGAGTCCGGGCGAAGACAGACGGGAGTACGGTAGTGGAGTCAAGGTTGGCTCGGATTAAGCCTATGCTACTGATGATTTTCAGCGTTTGGCTTGCGAGTTGTGTAAATGACTCTGGCTGTTGTGATGGGGGATGAAGTGAGGGGGCGAGTGTGAGTTGGTTGAGCTGCTGGTCGGAGTCGCTTCGTCGAATCATAATGTTACGGCGGTCGTCGAGTATCTTTAATTCTTATTCATTAAGAATTAATTAATTATTGCATCCTTAATCCGCGAGACGCAATAATATATCGATGAGCTAATCACGTGAAAGCTTGTTCTATAACGGGATTTGTGGATTTCAGTGCTCAGAACTGAGTAGTGACATAATAATTGGTTCATATTGGTTCGTATTCGCAGAGTCAATTCAATTTTGCATTTATTCCCGATATATCGCGGAAAGCTTGCGTCGCACGTGATAGCGTCGACCGTCGCCGGTTCCAAAGTACGGGTACTAGCACTTGAATTTTATAGTCTAAGCTTGATTACAATTTATAGCGCCAGGGTCAGCGGAAAATATCTGATGCACGATCGCGGAGCGCCGCCGCGCATTGCCCCACCTCCACTTCACCGACTGTCCGACTCCAGTCCCGCAGCCAGTTTCGGTCCTATCTTCCAAAATACCCCTTTTCGATTCCACACTAAGCCATTAATATGGCTGATGAGCGTAAGCAGATGATCGCGGACTCTATCCGCGGGATCCCGGACTTCCCCAAACCGGGCATCCTGTTTTGGGACGTGACCACGCTGATGCTTCAGCACTCCGCCTTCCAGGCCACTATTGACATGTTCTACGACAGGTGAGAAACCAGTAGTCCGCCCCCCCTCGAATACTCCTTGAAACGCAGTGTATGATTATCGATAGTATCTATAGCCCTCGGATAAATTAATAATTGGGTGGGGACACTTAGCCGGGCCGCTGTCGGAGCCATTCACTGACTCACAGGTACTCACTTTGATAACCCATACCGCCGTGCCGACCCAAGTACACTCTGTCCGCTCTTACTAGCGTGCGCTAATAGATCCCGTTGTCTGGCCAGGTACAAAGATCAGAAGATCGACGTCGTTGCAGGTGGGCACGCCCCGTCATGTCAGTTGTCTGCTTTGATAAAAGCAGAGTTGGCTTCTTGACGTGCCAACCAGCGAAAACCACCCGTCAAGGTCCCGTCAACCACACGGAAAAGACGCTTTACTGTCTGAGATAGAATCAGCGAGTGTCTGAGGCAAGCGAAAGACGCACTAATGGGGTGAAGTGTGCGTTTTCCGTTTTGGCAGGCTTTGAGGCCCGTGGCTTGATCTTTGGAGCCCCGCTGGCGCTTCGGCTGGGCTGCGCGTTTGTGCCCCTGCGAAAGCCAAAGAAGCTGCCAGGTGAGACGGCGGCGTTGCTACGCTGCCCCCTCACTCCCATGCCCACTTCTTGCTGGCTTATCAACGTGGGCGCTCTCTGTGGTCATGCATGCTAGTGGAGGGAGGGTTCGGCTACATTGGGGTACCATGCACTGAGAGATCATCCTTGTTTTAGCAAACCTGCATGTGGCGTGCGGTTTTTGATTGTGATTTTTTGCTGCTGTGATACGATGCTGCGCCCAGGTGAGACCATCAGCGAGGAGTATTCGCTGGAGTATGGCACCGATAAGATCGAGATGCACGTGGGCGCTGTGCAGGAGGGGCAAAACGTGCTGCTGGTATGGTCGCCCCTCATTCGATGAATCAGTATTTGATGTCTTATTTCGCCTATTTTCCTCTAATTGGGCCTCAGATGTCTTTATGTGCTTGTGGTTCATGATGGGGTGCGCTGCGCTGCGCTGACACTGCAACGCTGCTGTTCTGCACAACTGCCAGATCGATGACCTTATCGCCACCGGGGGGACCATGGGAGCCGGAATCCGCCTCATGGGTAAGTGACCTATGGACATGACTATTCAATGGAAGATTAGATTCCATCTTTTTTCGATTGCTAGCGTTGCGAGAGGGCAGGAGACGTCGCATTTGCATTTTCTGTTTTTTTCTCATTGAGAGAGAGAGGAGAGGAGAGAGAGCGTGAGAGATTGAGAGAGTGTGAGTGTGAGTGAGTGGGTGGGTGAGAGAGAGAGAACGTGCGTGCGCGCGTGCGTGCGTGCGTGCGTGCGTGCGTGCGTGTGATTGTTAGTGTATCGCCATACACACGGAATAGTATGCGGAGTATGCGTGTGTGCTTGGAAAATGTGTGTATGTGTGTGTGTGTGTGTGTGTGTGTTATATTCATTTTTCGACTTGCTTCCACTTTCATGTGTCTCAGATCGCGTGAAGGCTAAGGTTGTGGAGGCGGCATGCGTTATTGAGCTGCCTGAGCTGAAGGGGCGGGGGAAGCTAGGCGACACCCCCCTGTTTGTACTGATTGAGAAGGAAGGGGCCTAAGGTGGACGTCTGCACATGGAGCGGCACAGGACATTACCACGAATCCATTGAGTGGCAGAGCTTACGTGCTTTTAACGCAAAACTTATGTCCACGTTGATAACTGGCTTGCCTTGTCAACGGAGGTGCGTATACCAAGATCAGCATCAAGTACGCGCAGATGAGGTTGCCACTTTTGATGTTGTCCAGTGTGTGCATTTCCTTATTTTGACGATCCTTCATCGCCACGATGTAATCCCGACTTCATATTTCGGGAAGTTTGTTTACGAGTGAGCATCGTGCCTTGGGTGTCCACAAGCATTGTCTGTGAGATAAGCATCCAGCGATGTATGATAGATGAGAAATGTCAACTTGATGCGGCGCGGCTTAACAGTGAAATGACATGGGCATGTTGTCATCAAGGTACTCCTCAAAAAAAGACGATGGGTAGCAGTTTGCCTCGCGGGCTTTGACTTAATGACCCCCCCCCCCCCCCCCCCCCCCCCTACACACACACACACATACACATGCACACAGTCCAGCACCCATTCACCCAACCAGAGTCAGACAAACACATGAATACAGCCGTGTCTATGCATACACGCGCCCAAGTAGGAACTTGCCTCCGCACACGAACACGCACTGACACAGGCACTACCAAGGCACTTGTGCGTTGCCCCTCCCCCCCCCCCCCCCCCCCAAATTCAAATTAGAACAAGTTTGTTCCTACCCTCATACATAGGCACACACATACAGACAAATATCGTCGTTCCATACGTACACGTGAATATACGCACGCATGTCTTTTTGTCCCTTTCACTATTTTCGTCGGTTCCACATGCATTCTTAATCAGTTGACATATGCGCACACGAAACAAGCGCGTGACGCCCCGTCTGACAAACAAGCGGCCACATGTGTCATGTTTACTTGCGGACAGCAAGATGGGATTTAAAAAAGATGCATGTTGTGTCGCTTTCAGGCAAATTCATCGGAAGTGGGAAAATTTCCAATTCCGGCGCGCTCAAATCAGAGTATGACATAGAATCGCGGCTGGGCTGTAAACCCTGCCACGGATTGTGACGGGGCTCACTTGTGTCGTGCTCCCCTCTCATTAATACGGGACCTCATCGTGAACAGGTTTCGATTCATCGTCTTGACGAGCCCAACTAGTATGTTTCAACCGTAAAAACCCTACACGCCAAGCAACCCCCTTTCGGCAAAAAATCCATTTATTCTTGTAGCGAACTTCATGGGAGGAGTTTAGTTGCCGGTAGCATGCAACAAATTGTTGTTAAGCTATTTGCCAAAGGCGAACTACACTGCATTTTTTATAATTCCATCATGTCGTCCGCAAACATTGGAGCACGTGGGTGTGATGGCATGTGCCGGTAAGATGCTTGGGCCGGATTGCCGGAAAACCACAGTTTGGGAGGCTTAAAAAAGCCTAACCTTGCCGTACGGTGTCCGATTCGAGCAAAATTAGTTGCAAATGGAAGCCCTTCCCCTGCTAAGAAAATGCATGACTTGGCCACGGCCGGTTTTCGCGTCAAATCCGCCGTCCGATGTCATCCATGCCCTCGTACAGACAACTAAAGCTTTTAGGGTTTCAAAATCTGCCACATTCGCGCGGGGCTAGCAACCCATGGACAGGTGGTACCCGCAAACCCGCTCCGCCAATACGCTCAACAATCAGCGCTCCATATTTCTTCTATTCACGGAGTTGCCCATTTCATGCCCCATGATGGCATTTTGCTATGCCATTTGCCGCATGCCAAATAAAGGCCCGTGCTAGGGTATTTTGAAAGCTCCCCGCCATTTTTCACGCCCGGCGATGCGCAAGCTTCAAAGGCCAGCGATCCGCGCGCTAGGGTTCTTACACTCCGCCCCTCAAGCCCAATAGGTCCCTAGCCCGTACTCCTTGGTTGTATATCCGGGCACGTGGCACATGACAATGCCATTGCACCTAGTGGCACATGACAATGCCATTCCACATGACATGCCGTTCTCGGTGCACCGCGTTATTATTTGCTATATTTTCTATCGCAAATTTATAGATGAACCGGTACGTCACTATTTTTCCGCCTCGCAATTTGATGATAATTGGATGTCATTTGGTCATTGGGGGCGCCGCCGGCGTCGTAGCGGCGGAGGCGTCCACGATACGGTGTCCGCGAGCATAATCGTCGGGGGGCGGCATCCATCACCCCGCCCTTATTGACGAGGTAGGAGATAGAAATACTACATGTGTTTCATCATGGGTGGCACGATAGTAGGGGGTGAGTAGTTGTCAATAGTGGTAGCTATAATTGCACGATTTGGAAGTGACAAAAAGGGACATGTACGGAGGCTTTTATGAATTTTATACGTACCCACTAATACGCTTTTCCGCTCGTCGCGTCCGACGGTCCATTGTATTCTCATCGTCGTTATAACCCACGGAAAAAGTACGATGAAAAACGGCCTCGGCGTGCGTCATGTTGTAACACACGACATGGCATCAATGGAATGAGCTAATATGATCAACCGCAACCACCAACGCGATGTCTAGCCCTCTCACGCTGACTCCTCGCTTCCCGACGACCCCGTTGATCCCTCCTTCCGCTCCTACCAGCCAGCAGCCGCTTCCTCACCTCCGCTTCTATGCTGAGCTCACTCGACCTTCGCCCGCCCAATATTGCCCCGATCCGACTCGTTTCCGGCCCTCCTTGGCAAGCTCCGGATTCCCTGCTCGCCTTTAACACGACACTCACACACAGCAACAACGATACCAGCTCGTAGCACCGACACACCCCTCCTCTTGACAATACATGCCTATTATCTAGGACTGCCTATTGTCATACTTCTTGTCCCAAGTACAACAGTGCTTGAAAACGCACGCTACAACCATCGGACCCAGCTACCGGCCCTCCTCTCGCCTCCACCTCCCTTACAACTCTTGCCGCCACTCCACCTCAAGCTACCGCGCAGTACACCTCCAAGGGCCAACCCACTCTACGGGCCTACCTTCCCTCCCTCTCCCATCCAGGTCGACGTCGACATTGTGCGACCGAATCCACGCATTACCACACCACTTGTTGCGCCTACCCCCAAGGACGGATCGCGCTCTCCACCCTTATCCCGCATCACTATGGAAAACCCCACCGCCGCCGAAGACCAACCCACCTAGATGGATTGAACCGGCTAGACCCCCATAGAGGAGACCGCCCTCCCCACCCATGTGGACGCCCAACCCGCGGCAACATCTCCCTCCGAGGCTGAGCCACAACCTGCCGCACAACCCCCCCCCCCCCCCCCCCCCCACCCACCCACCCACTTGGGCTTCAATACTCCGCGTTCCTCCCCCTGTCCCACCAACCCACCCCTCTCTCCAAGCCTACGCGCCGACTTCTCCGACCGCGCGCGCCACTTGCGTGCCATCGAGTCGTCACCCGCCCCATCGCCCAACCTCCGCACATGGCCGTCACTTGACAGGTCTCTGGCACACCCAACACCGACACCGTGGTACTCAATCTCAACAAGCTCAGCCGCCCCATGATCGCGCTTACGCTAGAGATCTCCACTACCGCCACCAAAAAGATTATTGACGAGACAAAGAAACGCTGGGGGTTCAAGCTGACCCCTAACAACACTTATATATACTCCATACACAACCCCCTTGGCCCCAAACCACCGGATGGACGCTGTAAATCCCCCCTCTCACCACCGGTACGGTGTTTTTCCGCATTAGTCAATGCGTGGTGGCTAAAGAACTTCCACACCGACCAAGCCATTCTTACGACTACACCCGCATCCTCATCGATCACGAAGGCGGCCCCTATAACACCTCCATACATGGGGCGCCTCACCTAAATGACGTTGAGGATGGCGGCCACCACGTCTGGCTCTCATGCCCTCAGCTTCAAGGCCTACTCAATTACCAAGCCCAAGACGTCCTCCTCTCCGCACTGACCCACCTTTGGGACGACGGCTCGGCACAACTTCCCGACGTTGAAAAAACCATGTACGCCGCCACATATGACGCGTTGAAGGAATACGAGACCATGGACGCAACCCCCTACCCGATCCCTGTGGTCTACCCCCATGGAGGCACTATATTGCATGCCTTTGAGCTCCGTAACGTCTACAAGCCTTTACGACCAGGCACATTCGCTCGCCTGGAAATAGTCCCCGCTCAATACGCACAATGCCGAACGGACGCAATGGAGGACACATTTCTTTCTTTTCCTATGGGGGATATGTTCGCCCACTTTATAATGGAAGGCCTTGCCCCCCTGTTCAACAAGCAAGTACATACCCACTGACAACCGCTCGTTCTACCGGTCCTCGCATCGATTGCAGATTGGCGGAAGCCTCCTACTTCACCATTCATCCTACCCCCGGCCGACAAGATGGCTGCCGCAATCACCAACTGCCTAAACTACCACGCTACAGCACGCGGACAATCTAGTATCCACAACATCGTTTCCTCTCTCACCGCAGAAGGAGTCGACGCCTCTACACACCACAAGAAGCCTACGCTCAGTACCGATGGCCCGGATGGGTTCGGCGCTATCGTGATCCACGGAGGCCTCCTTCGCCGATACCCCTCACCCTAACCTTCCCCCTCCCTCTCCTACACGCCACCACCTTCAGACAGATTACCATCCACCTTGTGCTTGACCCGATCAAATCCCCAGTATCTCTGACTCGACCGCGTCCCGAAGCCGACGCTAAAGGAGGGCGAGGTGCTACCCACCAAGCATGTCCCGCACGCCTCTACAACTATCAACCGCAGCGACATCGTCACCGAACAAGTCGCCAACACTACATGGACCACTAGCATACTTCCCTCCCACAGAAAGACCCGCCCTACCTGCCACCATCACATCATTGAACGCTACAAGTCGTCTTCGCCTCGGTCATCATGAACGCTCGCGGCTCGAGCCTCATAGGGTGCTCGGCCAAACTCATCACGCCGATCGATCGATCCTCCTACCTCGCCCGCCGCAACGACAAGCTCCTCCGACCTCAAAACTTGTCCCGCGTTGGTTCCAAGCACACTCAGCCGACAACTCTCCCCTTCGAGCTGACCATGCTATCTTTGAAGACAACGCGGAACAACCCACTTAGCTCTACCCGGGAGAAGATCACACGGCCGATAAGCAAGTCACTATGAAAGAGGACACACACCCCTCACTCTCACCCGTCCCCAACTCTCTTCTATCCCACCCCGGCAAAAGCACCGTGGCAGCAAGTCCACTCTACCAAACGCCGCCCCCGAGATCCACCGACATACTCACTTGTGAAAATGAAATGAAATGAAATGAAATTGTGTACAACAATACCATTATTAACCGGCTGTTGTCTCAGGGCCCCCCGTGCTAAGCCAATGTGGACTCATAAGCGTGAGATAGACCGTGAGCCACTAATCCCAACCCCTCCATTGGCAGTGACGATACCGTCTAAAACATACACGTAACCCGGTATTTCGTTTTTTGATCTATACAAATTTTTTTGATACATTATGAAATAAAAAAGTGTCGCTAGTCTCCACGATACGCGGCCTGCTCCAACCGTTGCGGGGATGCTAATCAGCGAGGCTGGTCAGCGTGAGATGGTCAAGTAGAACGTGCCTGACCTCGGGTACCGTGCGACTCCGGTCTTGCCGGAGCTAGGGGGAAAGGCATGTGAAAAACCCCCTCGCTCGGATCTTCGTATGTCCCGTCTCGATCCGTGCTCTTCCCCGCCCGAGGTAGTCGTTACTCCTCCCGACGCACCTCGCCACCTAGCCGAGTCTTCCCTTCTCCTTCGGGGGCTGGGAAGAGTAAATAAGTAAGTTGCAGACGGTGTCCGGATGGCTCTCCTGCCCCCGTGCCAGATTTTCTCTTGTCCCCTGTCCTTGTTCCGTCTGTTTCCAACACCCATCTGATCGCGTGGTGGCCGGCCGTACCCTCCCCCGGTGGCTTACGTTGTTAGGGGGCCGCCTTTACGAGCAGTGTGCCGTTACGATAACCCTAGGCACACTGCATGAGGCAGCATGTCGATAACCGGTTACCGACTAGGGGAGGGGTGGGTCGGACACATGGATCGAGTCGCCGAGCCACAAAAGATGTTGGGTACGGGAATATTTTTCCAAGAGCCCCCCGTACCGGATTTTTCCGGCGGCGGTCGATCCTAAGAATCGCCGCCGCCATACCGTGCCGCTCCTCCGACTGCGACCCACCTCCGTCCTGCGTAGCTTCAGGCCTCACCCCTAGGGTAGACTTAAAACTCTCGCAGGGCTGGCGGTTACTAGCGAGCGCCGTGTCCTAGCGCTTCTTCCCACCTGTCCGCCGCCAGCTCCAACACCCTCGTCCCCCCGCTGATCCGTCCGTACCCTTCCTCGCCAAAAAACTTTCCGTAGACATCGTTCCCGTGAGGACGGGAGAGTATTTGTGCGTATTTAGTCGCTGGAAAAACATATCGGACTGGCCGAGCGGGAGATCCTTGTGCTGCAGTACGGATATTATGTTTTTCCAAAACCCTCCGTACAACATGGCTCCCCGACAGCTGCTAATCCCGTGGATCGCAGCTGTTGGTACCTCGTTCAGCCCCCCTACCGTGCCAGGACAGGCACGACTACGGGGTTACCAGCGCCCACCGCGTGGAGGTAGAGGTAGGTGCCGACGGGCCTGCGAGCGCACCCCCTCCGTGGCCGCCGCCGCTGCGCCGGCGGCGGGCGCATACTCACTTATGCTTGAAGACTACGAAAAGCGTGTCGTCTCTATTGGACTCGTGCTCCGACTAGCCTCTCCATCCTCCCGCCAACAACTCGCTAAGGAATATGCAGTCTTGCCGGCCGAAGACCCCCTTCTCCATTGGTCTGGCGGGAAAGTGCAACGCCATGACCCCGACTCAAGGCACTTCCTCCAACCCCGTCAAGTGGCCTCCACACTCCAACGTCTACGTCCCCCTCCTTAAGCCCCCGCCGCTGCTAACATTTCACCGGACGACATACCCCGCCGATCCGCACCCACACAGCGCCCCAAGCCGATGCCCGCTCAACAAGGAGACGCCTCGAATAGCTACCACCACCTCGACTTGAACCCCGGTAGGAAATGCCAACGATGGGACGTCCATGCATGCCTTAATCGTTCTTTCCAAGTGGCCGCGACAGGATTGGGCAAGGGAAGAGAAGGTGACAAGCATGTCATTCCCTTAGCAAGGCGATCGGAGTTAGCGATAGCACTAAGTGTAGGTTTTTTCTTCCATTATGAAGGATTACAAATTCTTCCGTTACGGCTTGCCCTTGGGTTGAGCGCATATCGGTGGTAAGTCTACATACGCGATTTCGTGCATTTCCCCCACAGCGGCATGCCCAACACCTCCTCCCTCCGTCGCCTATGTATTATATTTGCGCGACCGTCGCATCAACATTCATATTGCGGCGTTGTGCGCCCGTTACTCTTTTCGTCTATAACCAGCACGGCGATTGTTTGAACGAGCGCGCCGCACGGGTGCGGGCGCGATAACCCCAAGTACACAAGCCCTGCAGTGCTCGAGTTCGTCCCTCGTAGTTGTCCGCGCATTCCAATTTGGACGCAATAAGATTTCAGGAGACTTATCAATAAAATCGACGCATAATTACATTTTCTACTTGCGAAGGTGCGAAATCTTGTCCGGACTTTTGTGGAGGAGTGTAATTGTTCATGTTGTAAGTTCTACATTGCTTACAAGAAGAACTAGATGAGCACGGACAAGTTGTAATTGTTCATATTGTAACCCCCTTCCTATACAAAAATTTCTTACAAGAAAAAGCAGTGGAGGCCACCAAGCAAGAAAAAGAAAGAATATACAGGAATGATAACTTTTTCTTAACTCTTAACGGTACCCGGTACGGGTACAGTGGACGGTCAAGATCTTGTCCACCTGTACCAGCGGCGATCTGACGGTCCGCGTAAAACGAGTATCGCGATTGATAATTATCATTCCTAATATGATAACTCTAGCGCTCTTCAATCCCGAAGCCGCTCGAGATTGAAGAGCGCTAGAGTTATCATTAAAAATAATGATAACTTTTCCGTCCCGTACGGTACGTTTTTAACGCACTTGTGGCAGCCGCCCGCCTGTAATCGCGTCTACCACCCGGTCCGCCCCGCCCAAAGGACCCACAGGCGTCTACACTACACGCCCACAGCGGCCACGGCGCCACAGCACGAACGTGCTGATATGCGGAGCCCCTCAAATAGTAGCGGGATGCGGCCCCGCGTGTCGCCCGCCGCGCGTAGGGTCGTAGCGACGATGCTCGTCGCCGCCATCGCGCTGGAGGGGATACCCCGTATGCACTCACAAGCGGGGAACCGCTTCGTAGAGGAGGTGGTGCTGTGGCCCGCCGGGTTCAAGGTGGTCGGTCGCGCTGCCAACGTGCGCCGCATACGCATGGTCTGGCGGCAGCGGCTGCAGCAAATCGGTTCCCGCGCGAATCTGGTATCCTGTACAGATTGTATGATGACGGAATGATAATTTTATCATTCGCACTGTATAGGACCACGGCCGCGATAATGATAATTGTCACCCAGAAAATTAAGGAATGATAATTCTCTGACAGTTATGTCCGTATGCAGCATTTTGTTTGTCGATCTACTTCTCTTCCGTTTCGGCGTTTTTTGGGGGATGTGCGACGAGAATTCATGCAACGTCTTTCTGCTGCTCTTCATGGCACTCTGGGTTCTTATCTCCGCGACGCTTTTCAGGAAGGCAGTGCTGATGCTGTGGCATGCCTTCCTGTTCCTCGGGCTTAGGTTTTTTCTTCCTTTCTTTCTTTTTCTTGCTTGGTGGCCTCCACTGCTTTTTCTTGTAAGAATTTTTTAAAATTCCTGTAAAGGAAGGGGGTAAGTCATTTTCATACTATACAGGTACAGGTACAGTATAAAAGAGTCGATACGGATGCTGGATCGTCGGGTACAACATGTACCTTTGTGTTAAAGAAAACCCATTGACAACCTGGGACATGAAGCACGCACTATGCCGACAAGGGTCATCACCCTGGAAGGCGTCTGCTTTCATTTGTTTGGAGCAAGTATCCCGTCCCCGGGATGCGGTAGGTTAGGGACCCTGTGCTCGTCGAGGATGCCACTTGCGACGGAAGCGGCGATTGTGTGGGAGTAAGATACTCATTAAAAGACGGTTGCTCCAGCATGTTGACACAAATCAATGCGGAACGACACGTAGTAGTAGTCGCTAGAGAGACAAGTTGAAGCGCTTACTCTTAAATTCCCGTTGTTGTGTAATTAAAAAGAAAAATCGCATACTATGATGCACGTTTGTCCCCCCCCCCCCCCCCCCCCCCCCCCACTGCCCTTGACTTCAGTCGAGTATTTATGCCTCACCTGTCTCGTCATGCTTCACGCTTCCAAGTAAAAAATTACTTACAGCGTAGGCTGTTTTCAATTGAATCACAAATACGCTCGAATAGTTATTGTCACCCAGAAAGAGAGCATATCAACTTCAAGCAGAGATCCGCCCAGTTGCCGGCGAGCTCTTCAAAATGGAGGTGCCAAGGTCATCATATCACGCAGCTGCAATAAGCCGAAAGGCAATAAAGTCGCTTATTAAGTATAATAATCATACGTACGCGACAAAGTATGGCTTCATGCTAAACTTGACTCTGTGCGACCCTTTCGCCCCACTGACACCCGCTTCACATCTGCACCCACGCTCCGGAGCTTTTGGTCCAGCTGCTCGTAGCCGCGGTCTAGGTGCCAGGGATCCTGCTCGTCATACCGCAAGAAAATGTCAGAAAACATGCACGCTGTCACGTCGCATTTCAGATGCACGGCTACTTTTGACAGCCTGTCCTCAACAACAACTGCCACAATGATCCCTCCCACCACATTCAACATATCACACAGTAAAGGCCCCGTGCTGCGCCCTTCCAAAGGCCAATTCGTCTGCTTGTGCACATAATGCATGTAGCAGACACGCACGTTAACGTTGGGCTTCCAACCTTGATGATACAGCTACCGTCGTCGCGCTCCACCGACAGAGCTGCCACAAGCAACGCTGCTCCGCCTCGCAGGTCTCGCGCCGTAAGCGTTGCCCCACAAAGCCGGGCCCTATCGCCAAGAACGAAAGTGTCGGCCCCCAAAGGTGCAACATCATCACACCGTAGATTATGCACCTATCGAGCAGTGCCAACATCCTGCCCCTCCATAAACTGAAACACGAAATCCAATAAACAGCCGAGTCTCTTTCTGCGAGAGCAGGAAGGAGATAGCAATTAAGGCATGCACTCCCCTCCCAACACCACTTTAACACGTCCATCTCCCACGTTAGGAACCCCATGATACAAGGTCTGATAATCTCGCAATCCCGCGATGAAACAAGACGGCAAGGTTTGCCTGCGATCAACTGGCGGCAGAGATGCGCAAGTAGAGAGGTATTAACAGGCAGTTGGGATCTACTCGTGCCGCCAGTAGGGTGCTCACCTTCCCTCAACCAGAAGCGTTCGGTGGTTGAGCCTGCGGATGTCGGCGCCCATGGCTCTCAACTCCTCAGCGTGTCTGTGCACATTCACCAGCCAATGGGAATGATGGTATCAGCCAAAAAGAAGCCTAGCCAAGGAATAAACAATATGCTCACCCACCCACCCACCCACATTCACACACACACACACACACGCACACACGCGCGCGCGCGCGCGCAATCGCAAATACACACCCACTAATCACACAGAGACACACGCAACACACACATACATACACACCCACACACCACATACATACACACACATACACACCCACACACACAGACACATGCAGGTGAGATGTCACTGGCAAGATTAGACAGAATGTATTTTCGACGCATTGGGAAGAAGAGGAGATGTCGATACGTGAAGTTGTAGCAGACGATGCAAGGCGAATTGGATCGGACCTGATACGGCCATCGAATATCGCCTCTCTGACTTTACTGCTGCCATGCGCTGTCGCTAGCAGCGCCGTCATCTGGGGCTGCAGGTCGGTGGGAAAACCGGGATGTGGGGCGGTTGTGACGTCGGTGGGAAGCAGTCTGCCTGGGTGGTCAACAGCAACGGTAGCAGGCCTCTGACATTTCGTGTCACAGCATGTCTCGCGTTGACATCCTATATGACATTTCTAACGCTTATTGAGCGACAGGCAGACATGTCAGACAAGATATAACACAAACACGTGAACAACACACATCCTTACCCTAATATTAGGCACGCAATTTCCGCAAACGAAAGCAAACGACGTGATGATAAACACGCACGTCACAAGCATCCAAAAAATACACAATCACATGAACAGCCACACAACGATAGACACAGACACGTGGATTCACATGCAAGGAAATAAAGTTAAATGGCGAGTGACAGAAGTGCATACACAAACAATAATATACATGAGCACACTTTCACACTTTCACACTTTCACACACACACACACACACACACACACACACACACACACACACACACGCGCGGAATGAGACAGCCAACAGTGCATTCAAAAAAATAGAATAACATAACCACACTTACAGATATCCACATTCACAAACATCATTGTATAACAAAACATGTACACCAACACCACCACCCCTACACACCCATCCATCCACCCACATACACTCCCCCCGCCCCCCCTTTCCCGCTCCCTTCCCCCCCCACACACGCACACACACACACACACACACGCACACGCGCGCACATATACACACACATACGGCTGCAGTACATCATTCCGTATCATAACCATGCCATCAAACACAAGTCGCACCTATCCATACACAAATGCACTAAAGTAAAAGCTCCAAATATTCCATGGAGAGGGGGAGAGACACCTTGAGTTGGTGGAGAGACGAGCATAGAGCATTCGCAGTTGCTCCTGCTCCTCGCAACACTATGATCTCCGCTGCGGTTCCCATGAGGCAGAAACTCGACGCCACAGCCGGTTCGGCGCAGCGCCTCCGCGGCTGCTTCCATGTGGCATGCAATGACTGGGTGAAGCAGCAGCTGCGAGCGGGTGATGGCTGCAACAATGGCAAAGGTACCCGACTCGATGCGGTCCGGTAACACCGTCCACTCCCCACCGTGCAGTGACTGAGCCAACACACACGATGTATGCAAATGTTTCAGACCCAAACCAACGTCACGTAATGCATCCATCCGGAAGAGTGTGATGCAAAGGAATGTAGGCACGGCATCAATGGTACCTCTACACCTTCCACGTGGATGGTGTCCGAGCCAGCGCCACCTATCCTCGCACCCATTGCATTAAGAAACTCGGCCAGTGCCACCACCTGTGTTCCCATCAATAAGGATGTGGTTATATCGTACTGAGGACGAGGAGGAGAGGTGAAGGTAGCCGCACTAACCCCCCACTCACGCACCTCTGGCTCTCGGGCTGCATTGTGAATTATGGATTCGCCCTGTGCCAGCACGGCAGCCATAACCAGCGTCTCGGTAGCGCCAACACTGGGAAAGCTAAGAGAAGTGGCCGCGCCTATAATGGATGCGAGAGGACAGCAATTAAAAACCCCTTCCAACTTCTCATCTCCGCCATCCCTTTCTTCAACCCCCACGAGCTTCACAGAAGGCTAAAGGCTGGATCGACATACCTTTGAGACCAGATGAGCACCGAGCGTGCAACAGCTCCCCATCGATACTGATCTGCATGCCAATTGTTTCACACAGCTTCACACAAATGAACACAGTGTGACGGATAACATGAAGGAAGATGGAAAACGGGGCTGAAGGATGCTGTGCAGATTGAGATTTACGCATACCATGCAGGCTTCCCACCTCGGTGCCCATGGCTTCAAGCCCCTTCAGATGAAGGTCCACCGGGCGAGCGCCGATGTCGCAACCGCCAGGCAGCGCCATCACCGCCTCACGCTCTCTTCCCAACAGCGGACCTAGGGGACACAGGGCCACAGCAGCCAAAGCACGCTGAATGTCTTGCATGAGAAATAGAAGGATACGAATATATGCGCGAGTAAGTGCGTGTGTGTGTGTGTGTGTGTGTATGTGTATGTGTGTGTGTATGTATGTGTGTGTGTGTGCACGGGTGGGTGGGTGTGCGTGCGTGCGTGCGTGTGCTTGATATCCTCACACCGTAGAGCCACAGGATGTAGGGTAAGTACTGGTTGCCTCCAACTAAGAATGAGGTGAAATAGACTGCTTTCAATAAGCAGAAGTGCGGAAGCAGGAGCATACCAATGACCAGGAACCCCGCCCTGAGTGACCTCACCGCGGCCTTGCATGGCTGCACGCAAGATAGCGCCCTCGCCCGCACCTCCATCGTGCCACCCTGCCTGCTGACCACAACCCCTAAGGAGCGCAGGACTGACGCCATTGACTGAATGTCCATGAGGTCAGGCACATCGTGCAGCGTGACGGGGTGTCTGCACAGCAGACACGCCGCCATCAGCGCAAGTGCTCCATTTTTAGAGCCACTGATGCGCAGCTCTCCCTCCAACCTGTTCCCACCGTTAACCTGTCAAGAGTAAGGCACACTCTTCTTCATTCATTATTCCATCATTCCCTTAGTCAGCCTCGTCCTGGTATGTCGTTGTGCAAGCTGAAAATAAGCAGAAGCTAATGAATCTACCTGTTTGTCAAGCACAGCTGGAAATAACTGAGTAGCACAGAATACCATTTCGTGGAAGTACTGCATGTCGTTTCAACGTTTTATTGGCGCGAGTTGAGCTGGACAGGACGGGAAAGCTAACACGCACTCGCTCCAACTTACAAGCGGTGGGTTTAACCATACCTGTAAGCACTCGCCTGGCCAGGAGCCTTGAGCCCGAAGTGGTGCTACCTGGAAGCAATCACGTCCATATGGTGGACGTTTCTGTGCATTTCTACTGTCGGCACGGCGATAAAGCCGAGTAGATCCCCGCCGACCTGACGCCGACGACCGTAGGCTGACGCATGCCGCGGCGGAAATATTCTGCCGGTAGGTCGTCGTCGAGCGAGAGACCGCGCACTGCCGTGCGGTAGGTGTGCATGACATCGCACTTGGTGCCTCGGCAGCTCACTGCCGTAGGGCAGGTCGTCAGAGAAGACACTCGGAGAGCAATTTTCCTGTGTCTGGGCCAACGTCGGGGCCTGATCACAGCCCGTGTGGTCGCTCCGCATATATCGTCACGTCAGTAAGAATACTCACCAAACCCGTACCACTGTCGAGAAAAAAAGGGCGTGTTATTATAATTGAGACTTCAGTGAGCTGCAGGTAGTAATATATCCTTAACAATTTCCCAAGCAGCGAGCCAGCGACAGCACCGAATCCTTATGTGTACCCGATATAAAACCCAATAACGCGGGTACAAAAAAAATAAAAAACACGACCCAACGTAATTCACAGGGAATTTCTGAACCAAACACAGAGGAGGTCCATCACAAGCGAATTATTACTACAGCGCACCTTCACCGAAGCATTATGCGCACCCTCAAGGCCCGTGCTTTCCTCGATTTCCTGGACATTTGCGCCGCCCCCTCATTACATGCGCGTTGTTTAAGGAACCGGACGTGGGGCTTTGGATATGTTGATTATTTGATCCGCATGAGTACAGCTGCCGTGTTCCCGAGGATGGCGACGGCGATGACGATGGCTTCCTTTGTTACATGATAGCGAAGCACCGGGTGCTTGGCCACGCGCCGGGCCACACCACTCATGTCCATAAATGTCCGCGAGGGACTGAGTCCCCGGGAGATCTCAATCGCTCTTGCTCTTCCTCCACGAACTCGTTTGCTTCCATCTTACTGGAGAGATCGCTTGTTTCCATGCTCATGGACCACATCCCTCGTTGCCCTTGCTCGCATTACGCTATTCGGCTCCATGACCGCCTTGTTCATGTTATGGAGGAGTTCATGGTTGAGGCGGGGGCGGTAAAGGGGCGAGACTTACGTTTGGAGGTTCTCCGATTCCGGTTAGGGGACTGTCGTGATCCCCTTATTAGGGGTGTTGTTTGGTTGGATTTTGCGGTCCCGCATAAGCACTTGAATGTGGACGTTACGGTCACTAGTCCGCACGAATTCTAATGTTTCAGTTGTGGCAATTCCGCCTCCGCTCCCTGGCAGCCTTGCTCTTGGACCCCAACCAATATATGTTGATGTTTTGCCGACATACGCCCCCGTGTTAGCCCTCTGCCGTCTCATTTGCCTATTTTTCCTATCCCAAGTTTCACCCCACATTTTGGCAATTTCAACGGAATTTTCCCGATTGCTATATTTCACGGCCATCGTAGTGCAAACATCAAGGCCCGTGAGCCAAACGGCGCGGTGCTTGTACCAAATAGCAGTCGCCCCTCCCGCTTGTGAGACTGAAATTGAATTATGACAATTCAATGTACAATATGATTGATGACTTAGTTGGTGTATGGTAGTTTTAGTTGGCGCTGAGACCAGTCTCCATATAAACCGTGTACTCCAATTCACCAGGGAAAGATATCATAATCAATAACTAGTGTTTGTCCCGGCTAAGAAATAGGTCGGTACAATATCAAAATAGCAATGCAGATATAAATGTAATAACATAAAATGAAGTTAATAATGAGGCGCCCGCCGGCAAAGCAACGGAAGCGGCCCCGGAGGGGGGTGCGCTCGCATGCCCGTCGGCACTCACTCTCACCTTCTCGTGGTGGGCTATGGTAGCCTTATAGTCGTGCCGTGCATGGTACGCTTAGAGGCTAGGCGGGGTAAATCCGGCAATTGCAATCCGCGCGATTCGCAATTGCAGTGAAGCCTTGGTACGGAGGATTGCCCCCGCTGGCCCCATCCGATATGTTTTTCCCGCAACTGAATACTCGCAGACACCTTCTCATTTGGGGAGATGGGGCATGTATCTATGAAAAGAAATGGCGAGGAGGGTACGGACGGATCATCGGTGGGTTGAGGGTGTTGGAGGTGGCGGCGGACATCCATGAAGCAGCGCCGGGGAAGAACGCTCGCTACTCGTCGACAAGCTTGTTGAGCGTCGAGCATTCCCACGGGAGGGCAGCACGACACCATAAACACGAGGAGTGGCACGTTGGGAAGAGCGGCGAGGACTAGCGGCGGCGATCCCCATGATCAACCACCGCCAGAAACCTTGTACATAGGGTTTCGAATAATTTCCGTACCCCCACGGCCATTTGGATCCGGCAATTGCGACCATGCCCTATTCCACCGCTATCCGCTACTATCGCTGGTCACACCCAATTTGCGAGTGCGAGCCCGGATAAGAGCGAAGGCCCGCACTCGAAACAAAGATGCTCGGCGAACGAACGGTGGAAGGAGGGTACAACCGATAGTTGGTTTCCCAACTAGCATATGGTTACTAGTGTGGAAAAAGCGCAGGAAACGGCGGGGAAAGCTTTTCGGCGCGGCCGCAAGAGCGCTAGCTTTTTTCGATCTGGTTGTCTCGGCCCCCCCGCCTGCCCTTGAGGCGACGGAGGACCTCGACAAGGATAAAAGTCGCGACGGGAGGAGCGGCAACGACCTTGGGAGGGGCTTGCGGGATGCGACGGCGGGATCGACGAGCGACCACGTATGGAGTGTCTTTTCGCTAGTCTTTCCCCTCCTATATCCGTCAAGACCGAAGTCACGCGGGAGTTAATTCAGGCTGGCCCGTCGCTCCTCTCGGACGCCGATTTGTCAGGGCCGGTCGCGACCCCGGTTCGGTGGGAGCGGGCCGTGCATCACGAAGGTATAACACCAGATTATTTTTGCATTTCTTAACAGGTAGTTTTTGTTCATATGGTTATTTTGATTACAGACTACTTCTGTTGCTATTGCTTAAGTGTGGGGACTTTGGCAATTACTGTGGTTGCTTACACTTTTTAACCTCCGAGTAATATCAGCACAAACATGGGAGAGAGTTGTGTCGATAGGTGTACATGGTCGAAGAGTACCCGGCCCAATCGTTCTCCGCAGTGTCATGGCAGAGTATTCGACGGCCGTTAGACACCAGTCGGCTCAGCTTGTCAATACAATTTCAAATTTACTTACATTTTCAATGACTAATATTGACACTATGTCCGCACGACGATGCGAGGCTAGCTCGCCACCGCTATGGAGGGCTAACCAGCCGAGGTCGATCGATCAGCTATCGCGCAGGGCCGGTGACCAACCTATCAACATGTACATCAATTGTATAGGTCTCTTCCTGCAGGTATGTGGGGGGGAAGGGTGGGGGGGGGGGGGGAGGGTGGAGGACCCCCCCTTCGGTCCGCAGTCGAGTGTCGGTCTGCATGTTTGCGCAATCGCTCCGCCCTATTATGGCTGCGCCGATCTTTCCGACGCAGCGATACTCCGGACGTAGATCCCCCGTCACTTCAGCCATATATTTGTTGAGGAGGGAAGAGGGGGGTGGCACACATATACCGTAGGAGGCGATTTGTGCCCCTTTCCCTCGCTAGCTCTCACGTTTTGCACTATAGCTCCTTGAGCGCCTCTCAGTGGGTCCAACATCATCGGGTATCACGTTCCCAAGGATGGTGAGTACGGGCATTTACTAACTATTCTCAAAACTACCCTCCGTACATGGCAATTTCTGACTGCAGCGGATCATGAGGATAGCCACCGATAACCATGCCACCTCTCCATCCGCGGTTGTCTCCCTCTGCTCATATCGTCTCGCTACGTCGTTCTCCGTGGCTTGACTTTCATCCACATTGCAAGAAAGTCATACGCGCGCGATATGCCATTTCGCATGTCCGTGCTCTTGTGGCGGCCGTGCGCAACACGCTCGGGGAGTACGGGTGCTGTTGAGGATCTTCACTTCAAATCGAGATCAAAAGCTTTTAGTACTTTCCTTACATCCAAATTTGCAATTACACCGAGACGTGATTGCATGGATGCGTTCGTGTGTAGAGTATGCATTTGTACGAGTTTCCGGTCGCGGAAAAGGGGACCGCGATTTTAATACGGTGTGTGCCCCCATTTTTCGGGGCCGCGACACTAACAGTTTTATATAAGTCGATGTATACGCGTTTTTGAATGCACTTCGGACCACATAACGCCACCCCTTAGTATAAACTGATATTGTAATTGAAATTGAAATTGAAATTGCATTGCAACACTCTTGCAAACATGACTGATTGGTGTTATCTAACAGCGATCCAATGCTTTGCTACTTAATATTCTTAGGAGAACAATTGGGGCGGGCATTCTTCGATCATGTACACCTATCGGCACACCTCTCTCCCCTGTGTGCGTGTCGACGTTCCTCGGAAGTTGAAAATTGTAAGCAACCACAGCAATTGCCACAGTCCCCCCACTTCAGCAAAAACAACAGAAATAATTTTTTTATCAAAACAAACAGATATAGAAAAATCAATTGTCAACAAGTGTAAAATTGAGCTGTTGCTCGACCTTCATGATGCACGGCCCGTTCCCACAGAACAGGGGTGCCGAAACGAGGGATGATTAGGCGTGCCCGGCGATAGTGGGTGGATGGCGGTAGGGTAGGGTATGGTCGCCATTGCCGGTTCCAAAAGGCCGCGGGGGTACGGAAATCACTCGAAACCCTCCGTGCAAGGCTTTCCGGCGGTGGCCGATCCTCAGGATCGCCGCCGCCATACCTCGCCGCTTCTCCCGTCGCGACTCCCCTCCTCTCTGCTGGTGTTGTATTGCCCCCACTTGAGGCAGCTCGATGTCAATAAGCTAGCCTACGAGTAGCGAGCGCGCTTCCATGCCAATGCTTCCCGGATGTCCGCGTTATCATCTCCGACACCCTCAATTCACCACTGACCCGTCCGTACCCTCCTCGCCAAAACATATTTCACATATACATGCCCCATACACCCCCCCAGATGAGACGGCATCTAAGAGCATTCAGTCGCCAAAAACATATCGGATGGGCAGAGCGGAAGAAACCCGCGTTGGTGGTGTACACCTAAACGTTTTTAAAGCCCTCCATACCGAGGCTTCCCGACCACTGTTGATCGCGCGGATCGTAGCTGCCGGATTCACCCCGCCAATCCCTCTGCCGTGCCATGCATGGGTTACCATCGCCTACCTCGAGGAGGTGCGGGGGAGTGTCGATTGGCATGCGAGCGCACCGCCGCACCCCCTCAAGGGCCGCCGCCGTTACGCCGCCGGCGGGCGCCCACCCCTTAGTATATGCTGTGGCCATTACAATAATACGTTACGGGTGAATAAACACGTGACAACAACAACGGACTTGATGGGAGGAGTGTATGCAAACATGGTTATCAATAGTACTCAAACTAATTAGAAGACACTAACTGCGTGCTTGAGGAACGCAGTTTGCAAGACACCGTTTAGTATCTAATGGGCATGAAGTATTGTTAAACTGATGGGGTGGGTCACTTGAAGCACATATACGCGGCACTATTGAAGTTTAACCCCCCCCCCCCCCCCCCCCCACCTTTCCGCCATTGCGCATGGAAACCCAATTTATCATTTTATCGAATTTGACCTATTTCATCTAGATTGGGGCATGCGAGACTCAAATGCATTCCCACCGTACGTTCATACGACATGCTTGGTCATTTGTCGAACTTCACTGTGGCAATTAGCCTTCCAAAGCTAGTTGCTAGCACAAATCTATTCTGTTCTGTGTAGTCGCTGCTTAATTGCTGAGTGGTGGTGCAGTACGGAAGAGATGAGAAAATGTCTCACTACTTGTACTTAAGCAGTATATTGTAATTGAAGAAAGGGAATTGTTAAATGGTTCTGTCACCTCCCTCTACTGCACAAGGCTTAAATAGCTTTCCGACCAGATAGCTTACGCCTACTCACACTCGTTTACGTGTCAGGCGTTAGGGCTTTCCAACCGTCGTCAGCAGTCTAGGACGCGGCTCGTCTAGCATGGGGAATCGCATTTTGTATAGGAAACCTCGCTTAGCGCGTCATCTAGCTAGTTAGATGAACAATGTGTATATGTACGTACCTTGAGGTAGTTGTAGAACTGTACGCATCAGAACCCTTGATAACATTGCAATAGCGACGTACCCACGTTGTGCGCCCTTCCGATGGAAAAGCACGAATTAGAATTAGTAACGAGTACATAAACAATGTTCTGCAATGTACTGTTGCAGTATTGTACTCGTCACACTCGTACCCTCCCCATCTTAATATATCTGTGAGGCCGCCGCGAAGCAGGCCTCCGTGGTCGAAGCTCCTTTACTGAAGCAGTTACTTGGACTCAGGAATGCCCGTTGGGTGAGCGTGCATGAAGTTGATGTACGAGTGGGTCTTGGCAAACTTGTGCCATTGGGACGTCTCCAAGAAATCTTGCAACGCCGTAATTCGGTGCACCTCGTTCAACCGGTGCAAGACATGTGGTATGTCGTCATCACGGACGTGTGTCATAAAGAGCAAATATTTGCCTCGTCGTCCAAGTAACGACTTAATACACACAACAGAGATACGAGAGACGTCAAATTCTTCATCGTCTCCTTCGGGAACGATCACTAGGACAGAGGTCGTAGCGGAGCGGTAGAGCATGGTCGTAAATTGCTCACATGGAACACATGATGTAAGCGTACTGTCGCTGGAAATTTTAATGTGCAACTGTGTTTCCCGATTTGTTCCTCCACTTTAAAAGGTCCAAGTTGTCTGTCTCTGAGTTTCCTGTTGGGTTGTCCGCGTAGAAAAAGGTGTGTCGTGATGACAGTCACCTTGTCTCCTCTGACGAAGTGTGGCGCTTTGGACGGTTCTGTGCGTGCCTGCATCTCGTCCTTGTGAAGCACTAACACAAAGCGTACCATGGTACGTATTTCCTATAACAATCGTAACCGCTCTATTTCGTCTTGTGAAACTGGAATTGACGGTCGCATGCTAAACAACAAGTATGGAGGCTCCTCAGGAGAGAACCCAAAATTAGCCTCAAAATAAGTATGCTCGATTCCAAGTGCACGAGAGGCGTTGTACGCAAATTCCACTTGCGGTAGTAGGGTTGTCCAACCAGAACCGTCGTAACAACATAAGCACCAAATAAGTTGTTGAAATGTGTTGTTCACGCGCTCCGTTAGTCCGTCTGTCTCCGGTTGCCGACTAGAAGACATGTTCAGACGCGTTCCCATGCGACGCCAAAGTGCCTGCTAGAAGCCACTGACAAATTTCGGGTAGCGGTCACTGATCAGCACACTGGGTAGTCCATGTAATCGGTAGACTCCTTGTAAAAACAAAGTTGCAGTTTCTTCGGCAGTAACAATCTTTGTACATGGCAGAAAATGGGCCATTCGAGTCAAATTATCTACTACAATTAGCATAATGTTAAAGCCATTGCTCTCGGGTAAGTGTGTCAAGTAGTCAAGACCAATTGTGTTCCACGGTCTGGGTGGTACAGGCAATGGGTAAAGCGTCGCAGCCATTTGCGGTTGAATCTTTGCTCATCGACACACGACGCAGCGCTCACAAAAATCTTTCACTTCTTGGCGAATTCTGTCGAGCGCCTTCACGTCGAATCATAAATTGCTCGAAAAATTCTTTCCACCAGAATCTGTCGAGCGCTTTAGCAAGAGTGCTAGCCACTCCTCTATGACCAGCAGACGAAATTTCGTGCCGCTTTGTGATCACTCTCAATCGGAGCTCAGAGTCCCGCGGAATACAAAGGCGATCGAGGCGCCATGAATATCCATCTCTGGCTTCTATCCGGCTGTCTTTCGTCCACTCACCCTCGTCTTCATAAAACGAGTCTTGGGAGTACCCCTCGCGAATGAGATCAGCGAATTCGGGGCTCAGCTGCAACGCGTTAACTGTCATTAAGTTTAAGTGTGCGTCTTCAAACATCGGTTGTGACTTCCGTCGTAATCCTCGATCTTACGGAGCCTCGCCATCCCAAAACAATGGAACTGTGGCGTGAGGTACGAAGTCAGGACGCCGACTTAACGGATCAGCTTCGTTCAGAGCTCCCTTGCGATATGCAAGTGTCATCGAGCCCACAAACGGTTGCAAATTCCGCATGTATCTTGCTTGCCGCTTGTTCGGCATGTTGTTCGGTTCCCTTAGCAGATGTCGCAGTGTGTTGTGGTTTGTTACGACAAGGAACTTAGAGCACCCTTCAAGATAGCACCTCCAATGTTTGACAGCTTCGCATACGGGCAAAGCTTCTAACTCGTGCGCATAGTAAGTGTTACTACGCTCAACTGGATTCAGCTTACGCGCCATGTAAGAGACTTGTTGACGGCCCCCTCCTTGGTCTTGCAATAGGACTGCTGCAATCCCCACTGACGAAGCATCCGTAGCTACGGTGAACGTCGCGTCCGAGCTGACCTCCGGAAGGATCAGGCATGGCGCGGAAATGAGCCGTAACTTGATAGTCTCAAAGGCTTCCAAACATGCAGGCGTCCGCGTCACCTTCTGTGGCTGGGACTTTCCGCAGTAAGTCCGTCAATGGAGCCGTAAGGTCGCTGAAATGGTGATTAAATTTGGCATAAAAGTTGCAAAACTGTACGAAACTGCGAACCTCCTTCTGCGTCGTAGGCAGTGGCCATTCTGCAACGGCTTCGATTTTCTTTGTGGAAACCGAAATCTGACCAGCAGACACAGTGTAGCCCAGATATTCCATCTCTTGAAGGCCGAAGAAGCATTATTAAGGCGTAACTTCCAACCCTCCTCCTTGAATCGTTGTAGCACAAGACGCAAGTGCTCCAGGTGTTCCTCTAGAGTGCGACTATAAATACATACGTCGTCGAGGTAGACTGTAACGAACTTATGCAAATAAGTCGCGAAGAATGTCATTCATCATTCTCTGAAAAGTAGCTTGTGCATTGCACAGTCCAAACGGCATGGCGACCCATTACATTGAGCCATCAGGGGTCTGAAACGCCGTCTTATGGATGTCCTGATCACGCGCTCGAACTTGCCGGAACCCAGAGGCGAGGTCGAGATAGGTGTAAAAGTTCGCGTCCTTCAGCTCATCAAGCGTGTCGTCCACACGCGGAAGCGGGTAGGCGTTTTTACGCGTAACTTCATTAAGTCCACGGTAGTCAATGCACAAACGAAGCGAGCCATCAGCCTCACGCACAAAAAAAATTGGCGAGCCGAGCTCACTGTAATTAGGACATATTAAACCAGCGTCCACGGCGTCTTAGGGCTGTCGATTTAGCTCAGCGCGCCCTGCATGTGACGATATGTTAATTAAGCCGCTGACGTTTCATCGGGCAAGTTGTATCAATGGAATGATCCCCCTATCGGCTTACATGTGGAGAATTCACAGGGTACAGTAACTCCGGGAAGTCATCGTAGAGTAACGACCGGGAGTTTTCACGTTGGTCTGCATTTAGCTCACACACACCACACACACACACACACAAACACATACGCACACACACAAACACACACACACACACACACACACACACACACACACACAAACACATACGCACACACACACACACACATGTAAATCTCAATCGAATGGGAGCAGGGCAAACATAAGCATAGTCCAAAACTACGTGCGCCATCTGCGACGTTTCCTGAATCGTTCGTATAGGCAGTCCACCAAAGGGATCCCAAGCTGACCTGGTCCTGAATAGGTGCTCTTTTCTTGCCTTGCAGTAAATGCACGGGTACTTCGACGAGCACCCACACAGCCCTAGCCATCCGTTAAGCATCTTGAGGTCTCCATCCATGCATGACTGCACAGTGTGGTGTCTCTCGTTCACAGTAAGACCTTCAGCGACCAGGTTTTGCATCACCTCTGGAATTCCCGGGCAGCTCCGCATGATGTCCTCGTAGCAATCATCACGAAGATAGAAGGAGCATGGCAGGCTGTTCTCCACTGAATTGACGAGAACCCTCCTTTCCCTTCACACCTACCACTGAGCTGTCGTCATATACAATCTGTGCGTATCATTGTGCACGTAAAATATATTTTCAGTATAACGTATCGACTCATAATCTGACTATGCATCTAGCATCACTAATACGCAGAGAAATCACCTTCAGCACCACCACAGTCCCATTTGTTCTCGTGGAGTTGCAAATTTCGGAAGCGTCGGCAATCACTTGCACCCGCAATTCCTCACCGGGCTTGATCAATCCTTCCTTCAGCAGCCTCCGTGCACGTTGTTGCAACACTAGTGATAGATCCAATGTTGTAGACACTAAGTTTGTGGACGATAGCAACCCCACAGCGTTCAACTCTTGCTCTTGGGTTTCTAGCACTGTAGGTACGGATGGCTATTTGCACACCTGAGCCCCTCCTGGCAACACCAATCTCACAATGTCCTCATCCCATTTGTGCGTTGTCAGGTTGATAAGACGTTGATATGCATCTTGTGACAGCCTCAGATCGGTGTAGACCTGCAACCCATTTCGCTCCCACAAGTCTCTTATCGCATGCAATGCACGTTCCTCGGCTGCTTTGAACACATGCTTAAATTGCTTAGATTGCAAAATAGCACTTAGGAGCTCTGGGTAGTTCGCTAGCAAAGCACCCAAAATGAAACGGGGTGTGTGTGCTGCTCGAACATCAGAGGGATGTCCAGCCAGTTCCCAAGCCTCACGCAATTGCTCGCCGCGTCTGCGCTCTCTATCCCCACTGCGATCACCAGCCTCCTCCTCGCCGTCCCCGCCGAACACACGTTGCCAACTATCGTCGTTACCGACATCCTGAGTCAACCAATTCTCTAACTGTTCAGCTTTGCGTCCGATGTACCTCTGCACTGTCGCGCGTGAAGCGGTATCTCGAAGTTTGTACGACAGCCCGCTCGGTCTTTGCCGCTGATAATGCGACCGCCGGCGGTGAGGCTCGGCCTCGGCGTCGTCACTACTACCGCTGTCCTCCACGTCGCTGCTACTCCCACTGTTGTTGGCAGTATTTCCTGCTGCGCCTCCTCGATTGCTGCCATGCTTCACAAGTATCTTGCGTTTCAGCCGTGCCACTTCTTGCTGAATCTTTTTGCGCTTAATCGCTCCCTCGACAATTTGCCTTTCCAGTTCCGATACTTGCGACCGCAGACTTTTCTCACTATCCTTATGGCTGTCAACCTTCGCCCTCAGGTATCTCTCCGCCTCATTCGAACTAACTACCTTTCGGCGGAGGTCGCGGTCGCGTGACTGCAGATTCTGCACGGTTGTTGTTTCACGGATTCTCGCACGGGCTGTGTCAGCGCGGGATGGTGAGTCGTTGTTGCTTGTATTGACGATGACGACGCCACCTCGTCGCTGCCCC